>MVAM01000108.1:4063-47332 GCA_014825675.1 Cystofilobasidium ferigula
GTCGGGGGCGAGGAGGGCGGCGAGGGCTGGAGCCTGCGCGGACGGGACCGGGCCGTCATGGTGCGCCCCCCTCCCTCCCCCCCCCCCCCTCGCTCCCCCCCCCCCCCCCCCCCCCCCCCCCTCCCCTCCCCTCGAACCCTTCGACGTGCAGCTTCGCCTTCCTCGACTTCTTCACGCCCGCCCAGGCGACCGCCGCCCTCGTCGACATGCGCAACCACCGGCTCGACGGCCGCGCGCTCAAGCTCGAGTACGCCTCGCCCTCGGCCGCCGCCCGGTCCGGCACCGGCTCACACTCGTTCAACGCTCCCATCGCCGGGGGCGCGGACGGCGGCGGCGGCGGCGAGGAGGACGCGCAGGGCCAGCAGCAGCAGCAGCAGCAGCAGCGGACGGGGAAGAAGGTCAGGCCGATGAAGGCCGAGCGCGCCGCCGCCAAGCTCGCCGCCGCCGTCGCTGCCGGCACCGCGACGCCGGAGGAGGTCGCCGCGCACGCCGCCGCCGCCTCGTCCAGCGCTGGCGGGGGGGAGCGCAAGCGCGCGTTCTCGGGCGAGGGCGGAGAGCGCAAGCGGCCGGCCAAGCTCGCAAAGTGGGAGCAGAGCGGGCGCCAGGCGCCCGGTGCCGCGCTCGCGATGGCCAAGCGCCAGGCGGTCGGCATCGTCGAGGGGACGGGTACCAAGGTCACGTTCGATTAGATGTGTTGCGGCTGGCCTGCTTCTTGCCTAGGTTGCGGCTGTTGCCAAGGGGAGGGGTGAAAGTAGTAGGCTGACAGTGTGAGCAAAGTTGCATGGCAGAGTTGCGCGTCTAGAGCGGGCGTGATGGGGGAGGGGGAGGGGGGACATTACAGGGCGACGGGTCGTGCGTGCAGGGGTACAACATGATGCGCAAAGGGAGAGAGTGCGGGGAGGAAGGCTTGTGCGACGTCGTGGATATGCGGAAGATATGCAAAGGGACCCAAGGCCGCCTCATGCGACGATTTGCGAGAGGTTGGTCGCCCGCTCGACGGGGACGACGAGCGCCTCGAGCACGGGCGACAGGTCGACCTCGCCCTGCGTGACGTACTTGATGCGGTTCTCCTCTGCGATCCGCCGGTCCTCGAGTCGCTTCTCGAGCCGGCGCACGACGGCCGCCTTGGTCTGGTCGCCGCCCTCGGACGTCGCGAGCACCTCGAGCACAAACTCAAGCGCGAGCTCGAGATCCGCCTTGAACCGCCGGACGGGCTCCGGGTCGGGGAACGTCAGGGGGAACCGGTACGACAGCCAGAGGAACGTCGTCGCGACGTTGTGAAGCTCCTCCAGCGGCTCGAGCTCCTGGATCTGCAGCGGCGGCATCGCAAAGTCGCGCAGGTCGGCCGTCGAGAGGTGCGCATCCCGGATAAAGTCGAGCGCCTTCTGCTCGTACAGCTGCCGGGCCTCGTGGAGCGCCGAGAACGCGGCGAGGTGGAGCGTGTCGCGCAGCGAGGCCAGCAGGTCGTGCACCCGCCCCTGCGCGTGGTCCTTGACCATCGCGAGGAACGCCTCCTCGCAGAACGGCGCGCGCAGGTTAATCGGCGTCTCGCAGAACTGAAGCTTCTCCGCCAGCGTCAGGTGCCGGCCGTGCGTCTCAATGACGGGGCCAGCGAGCTCGAGCACCGTCGCCGACGTGAAGACAAAGTTGCCGCTCGTCCGCCCGAGCAGCGCCAACGTCTGCGCCGCCTGCTTGAGCGAGAGCTCGCTCCCGAGCACACGGTAGACGTTGGTCAGGTCGTACTCACTCAGAGACACACGCGCGCGCGGGATCGGCTTGTTGTCCGACCCGAACGTCTGGACGAGCTTGTCCAGGTCGCCATCCTTCAAGGTCGCGATCGCGCCCGTGATGCCGTTGCCGTGCAGGCCAAAGCGCCCTGCGCGACCGCCGAGTTGCTTCACCTGCGAGATCTTGAGCGGCCGCTTATTGTAGTGGCTCATCGTCGAGAAGACGACACGACGGATGACACTGCATGCAACATGGCGCATGGTCACCTGGTCAACCTCCGCTCAAGAGTGAGGGCCATAGAGGAAACGGGACGCACAGGTTCAGGCCCATACCGACGGCATCAGTGGCAACGAGGACGTCGTAGCCAGAGTCGGGGTCGTTGAACAGCTTGGCCTGCTCCGCGCGCGTCTCCGGTGGCAGCCCACCGTACGCGACGACGCATTTGAGCGGCGTCAACGCCTGGATCTCACGCGCAATGTCTTGGACCTTGTTGCGACTGAAGGCGATGACGCAGTCGCCCTTCTTGACCTTGCGTAAGTCGCCGCCCAGGGAGGCTTCGGCGACCGCGAGCGGAGCGAGGCGCTGGTGGTGGTGCACCTCGATCTCGTCGCCCGTCTCGGCCGCGATGCGCCGCACGAGGTCGACGACCGTGTCTTCACCGCAGAGGTGGAGCTCGTGCGCGCACGAGCCGAGCACGACCGACGCCCACACGCCACCGCGCTGCGGGTCGCCGAGCAGCTGGATCTCGTCGACGACGGCGACGTCGACCGGCGCGTTGTTGAGCCCGATCATCTCGACCGTGCAGCTCGCGAGCCGACTCTCGTCGTCGACGATGCGGATCTCCTCGCCCGTGACGAGGTTGCACTCGCGCCCAACGTCATTCATGCCGGCCATCAGGCCGCGGTTAATGCGGTTCCAGACTTCGTGCGCGAGCAGCCGCAGCGGGCCGGCGTAGAAGCCCGACTTGGCCTTGACGAGCGCCTGCAGCGCGTTGTACGTCTTGCCACTGTTGGTCGGGCCGACGTGCATGATGATCTTGCGCTTGACCGCGCGCGCCGCGGGGAACCGGTTGACGTACTGCCGCGCGTCAGTCGCCGCAGCGAGGCGCGCGATGTGGTGGATCGTAGAGTGCAGCGGGTCCTTGACGGGCAGGTGCTGCGGGTCAACGCGCGCGAGGGCGACCTGCGCTTCGGTCCAGCCGAGGAGGCGGTGAATGATGCACAGCTTCTCGGCGCAGAGCCAAGACCCGCCGCGCGCGTCATCGGTGTAACCACTGTAGTCGGCCTTGAGACTGAAGATGTTCCATGTCGCCTCCCAATCGTCGAGGTGGGCGTCGTCGGTAAGCTCCGGCCGAACGTCGTTGAGGAACCGACCGAGCAAGTCAGGCATGAGAGCCGACGGAATCTTGAGCATCGGCACGCGCTCCTGGATGAAGTCGTGCAGCCAGTCGCGCTCGCCGTTGACGGCGAACTCAATGACCTGGAGCAGATCGCGCCGGATGTTGGCCGAGTCGGACGACGGGCACTTGTTAGGCTGCCTCTCCTCGAGCGGCCAGTTGTTCCAGTTCTTGGGGTAGTTGGGAGTGGGGAACATGCCGTAGTTAAAATCGGAAGGATGAATGAAGTCGTCTCCTATAAGGCGCTTGAGCTCGTCAAGTTTTGGGGGGAGACCAGACTCGGTCTTGACCCACTCGCGCTTTCGGGAGTGCTGGACCTTGTGTGAGCCGTCCTCCGGAGCGTCTTGCGCCTGACTCGACTCGTCCGGCTTGGTGAAGCCATGAAGATGACGCTCGCGCCGGGCGTCCATGAACGCCTTGTCCTCGGGCGTTTGTTCGACAGCGAGCTCGAGCCACTCATCCGACCGCTCCAACTCCTTCTGCGCAAGTCTCGGCAGCTCTGGGGTCGCCGGATGCTCCGCCTGCGTCCGCCTAACCACCGGTCTCGGTGCCGGTCCCGGTGGCATCTCCTTGGATGATTTGCGCTTCGGTTGACGGCCCTCCTTCTGTTGCGGAGGATCTGGTGATGGGGCAGGTCGTAGGAAGTCCGCGACCGTCAAGGTAGCGCCCTCTTCCGGCCGACGATGCGAGTCTGTGATTGGCGGCATAAAGTCGGGACCCTTCTTCTTCACGAGCGGCTTTTTTTTGCTGCCCGAATTCGACTTGACGTCTTTCGCCGACTTGCTTTTGGACGGACCAGCCTTCGCCTGCTTGGGTTTGGACGGGACGTCGCCAAGAGCGGCCTTGAACCTTGGCAGGGTTTTTGACCCAGCCTTGGACGCGTACGCGCGGACCGAGTGCTGCGCGAAGGGCGACGACGGCTGGGCGTGGGTGCGGAGGGTGGCGGGGAAGGCGAAGGGCGAAGCTGTCGGTGCGCGTTCGGCGGAGGTGGAAGACGAGGAGGAATTCGGAACTGAAGAGGGTGGGGAAGAGGCAGCAGCCGCTCGGTGCTGAAGAACGGCCGACATGATGATGAGGACCGCGCCAGGAGTAACGCCCTCCAAACGTTTTGCCGCACCCTGACAGCCAGCTGGGCGTCAGATCTCACCCCTCGAGAGCAAAGGTAAAGCACGACGTACGATCGAAGTTGGCTTTTCCCGCACGAGCGCTAGCCGCGCCTCGATCGACAGCTTGTCCAGCTTCGAGTAGTCGAGCGAAGCAGGGATCTTGAAGTCCTCTTCAGACTTGAACGTCGCGATCTCTGCGTCGTGCAGGGCAGCGTGCGGCTCATAGAGACCTGCGTAAGGTCCGTCAAAGTCAGCACCAATTGAGCGAAAGTGAAAGTTTTCAACGCACGCTCATGACCTAAGCGCTCGAGCACGATGGGATCAACGCCCTGCAGCCCTTCAACGACGTCCATGACCTCCTTCTGACCCACGCCCTTCGATCCAAGCACCTCCCACGCGCTCCTCGTCCCGCTCGCACCACCCGTCA
The DNA here is from genome assembly GCA_014825675.1 of Cystofilobasidium ferigula. Lineage (NCBI taxonomy): Eukaryota > Fungi > Basidiomycota > Tremellomycetes > Cystofilobasidiales > Cystofilobasidiaceae > Cystofilobasidium > Cystofilobasidium ferigula. The sequence goes on from MVAM01000108.1 coordinate 8,721, forward strand.
CGACGCCCTCCCGCGCCCACGCCTGCGTGCTCAGCTTCGTACCCTGCAGCAGCGCACGCGACGAGCCCATGCTCGAGCGGAGCGCGGAGAAGCGCTTCCAACGGTCGGACGAGAGGAGGGAGAAAGATTGCGCGAGTGGGGAGAGGCGCAGGTCGGCGTTGTCTGCGCGGTGCGAAAGACGGTACTCCGAGCGCGAGGTGAAGACGCGGTCTGCAGACGACAAGTCAGCCCCGCGTTGAGAGCAGAAGGGCAGTGAAGAAAGGACGAACAGGGCTCCGCAACTCCCTTCATGGTCAGGTCGTCGATCATGACTCCGATGTAGCCGTCGGTCCGACCGAGCACAAACGGATCCCTCCCTGCACACAGTCTTCAGCCCCTGTGCGGGGACGCAGCCAAACAAAGAACGCACCTTGGGCAGAAAGACCGGCGTTGGCACCGGCAACGAGACCCTGGCCGGCGGCCTCCTCGTAGCCGGTCGTCCCGTTGATCTGCCCTGCAAGGAACAGACCGCGTACCTTCTTCGTCTCGAGCGTCGCTGCAGGACCGGAGCATGCATGAGCACCCGCGAGCAAGAAGAGGGAGCAGAGGACGCACCCTTCAGTTCTTTCGGGTTCACGTAGTCGTACTCGACACCGTAGCCGGGCTGGACCATGATGACCTCCTCCAGGCCCTTGCATGTACGCAGCACGCGCTGCTGGATGTCTTCGGGCAGGGTGATCGACATGCCGGAGGGGTACACCAGGTCTGCTCGAAGCCGTTGAGGTTAGAAGCACAATCGGAGCGCGCAAGAGCGAGAGGGCAACGCACTGGTCTCAGAAGGGTATCCATCAGGCTCAAGCCAAACGTTGTGCCCTGTAAGCCCAGGGTGGCGGACGACCTTGGTCTCGATCGACGGACAGTACCGCGGGCCCTTGGACAGAGTGCCCGACACGTGCACCGACTCGTGTAGGTGTGCAGCAACAAGCGAGTTGGTCTCGGGCGTTGTCTGAGTCAGGAAGCAGGGCTGCTGGTCGTCCTGCTCGGTGGAAGGCCTGTATCAGCGGGAGAGATGCGCAAGCGAGCAAGACGAGCAAGCGCACGAGATTGATGCCTGCCGCCTCACGCATGCCCAGACCTTCGTGCAAGAAGCTAAATGGCCTGCTGTACTGCCCATCCGGCGTCTGTCGCTCAAGCCCCGAGAAGTCGATGGAGGCGCGGTCGAGGCGCGGAGGGGTGCCCGTCTTTAGGCGGCCCATGGAGAGGTCGAGATGTTGCAGGGAGCGCGAGAGCGAGGGACTGGAGGGGGACTCGTTCAGGCGTCCAGCGGGGTAGGCGGTCATGCCGAGGTGGAACCTGCAAAGCCAGAGAAAGGGAGTGAGCTGCGCACCAAGCGAGCAGCAATAGGAGCAAAGGTACGCACTCGCCACCAAGGAACGTGCCCGTGCAGATGACAACTGACGAGCAGTTGACGACATGGCCTCCCTCTGACGAGGCCAAGGTGTACGAACGGCAATCGGTCAGCGCCTGAGGACGGAGACACGGATGAGCTCGACGCACCGAGCCTGACGCCCTTGATCTTCAGTCCCTCCCCGTCTTCCTCGTACACGAGCTCCTCCACGCTCCCCTCCCGCATCTCAAGTCCCGCCTGTGAGTCCATTGCTGCGCGCATGTGCTTCTTGTACTGTACGCGCGACATCTGCGCGCGAGGACCCCAGGCGGCAGGACCGCGCGAGGTGTTGAGGAGGTGGTAGGTGATAGCCGACTTGTCTAACGAGCGCCGACGATGCGAAAGCAGGGTCGGCGTCAGTACCAAGCAGCTCTGATAGTGCCAGTAGGCGCGACGCACCGGCCACGATGCCCATAAGGCCACCCAGCGCGTCCACCTCCCTGACGATTGTGCCCTTCCCGACGCCGCCAATCGACGGGTTGCAGCTCATTTCGCCGACCGTCGCGAGCTTCTGCGTGACGAGCAGCGTCGACGCGCCCGTGCGAGCGGCGGCGGATGCGGCCTCGCAGCCGGCATGGCCGGCGCCGATGATGAGGACGTCGACGGATGAAGGGGGCAGAGTCGCGGCGGAGGCAGGGGCCGGCGCAGGTGCCATGGTGGCGAGCGAGCGGCGAAGGGCCGCCAGAGGCAGGCGCCCTGTTGGCCGGTACAAGGGCCGCAAGGAGAGCTGCCTGAGCATGCTGGTGCTGCTCTTGGCGTAGCTGTCGAGCTGATTGAGTCGTTGCGGGCTGGAGGTCGTTGTCGTCGTCGTCGAGGGCCAAATGTCGATTTGAGCGCCAGAAGTCGAAGCAGGCGGGCATCCCGACAACGACGACAGCCACGCCATCAGACAAAGCAGCTCAGTGCTCAGAGGTCAGATCAGATCCTCGTCGGCCTCGTCGGCTGCTACGACTGACGGCCTGCTTAGCCTCCGACGTTGACAGCCGCCACCATGCCGTCCGCAACGTCCGCCGCGCCGTCCGCCGACGCTGCGCCCTCCTCGGGCTGGTCCCTCTTCTACCTCACCTGGGGCACGTCCCATGCCTCGTTCCGCCTACCCGAGCTGCGTGCGTCTTCTGACTCCGTATCATTCAACGTCTTTGCTGATCCTGTCAACGTCTTTGCTGATCCTGGGTTTACCGGACCCGCAGAAAGCATCGCCCAGCTCCTGGCCGTCCCCTTCCTTCTCCCTCCCTTCGCACCGGACTTGCTCGCCGCTCAGCCGTTCGCATCAGAAACAGGACTGGACAGCGCATGGGACGTCGAGGGACGACCGCTATGCCCTGTCGCACTGCAGAGCGGCGAAGATGCACGGAAGCTCTGCGCGAGGATGATCTCGGTCAAGTACGTCTACCCCTGGCTCCGGTGTCTGCGCCGCCCTGCACACCTTCCGTGCTCCTTTGAGTGCTTCCTGTAGCTGAACCCAAATGACTAACTGCTTCTAATAATTCCAGGACGATCCACAAGCTTTACGTGCTCGCACCTTCCTTCCGCCCGCTCAACGACTACCTCCTCTCTCTGCCCGCGCGCGCACCCGAGCGCGTGTGGGAGGCTGACATTGGCGAGGAAGGAGGCGAGCATGCACCGGGCGGCGTGCGATGGAAGTGGATCGTCGAGAGCTATGGGTTCGCCAGCAACGGAATCAGGTGCGTCGCGCACCCTTGCACCTCGGCGCGGGCCGTCTCGCTTGGGGGCTGACAGCGACGGGATGATCGCAGGGAAAACCTCAAAGAGCTGGGACATCTGGACCTAAAGGGGCAGATCGACGTCAAGAACCCGGAGGTTGAGCTGCACCTCTTTGCTGAGTGTGCGTTCCCTTCTTGGTGACTTTACGCGCTGTCTCGCTGATGATCTTTGACGACAGACCCGCTGCGGACGACCGGGAAGGAGCCGAACCCTAACGACCCTCCGCCGTCAATGGTTGCGTGCTGGTTCGGCGCACTCGTACGTGTTTCTGGGCGACCACGGTCTTGCGCACCGCTGACAAGCGCGCGGCTTCGTAGGTCTCCACATCGCCCTCCTCGGCCCTGATCCACAAGTACTCCCTGAAGTCGCGCGCCCACATCGGCAACACTTCCATGTCGTCCGATATCTCGCTCCTTATGTCGTCCCAGGCGCTCGCCTCGCCAGGCAAAGCCATCTGGGATCCGTTCGCAGGCACCGGTAGTATGCTGCTCGCTTGCGCCGAGTGGGGCGCCGTCGCTTGGGGGAGTGATATCGACGGGAGACAGATGAGGGGCGTGTCGTCGAGCACAAGGGAGAAGCGATTGGCGAGGGCGAGGGAGGAGGGCGTGAAGGAGGGTACGCCCTTCGTTCAGTCTCGCCGTCTATTCTTCAGTGGCGCGAAGCTGAAAGGCCTTGTGCTGCGCAGACACCCCGGGTATCTTGCACTCAGCAATGCAGTACGGCACGAAGGACCGAATCCTCGACCTCATGACTTTTGACGTCACACGCAACCCGTTCCGCCTCGGGGGCATGTTCGACGCGTGCGTCTACGCATTTCGAGCGCTCTCACCCACCCCTCTCTTCGTGGGCTGATCCTTGCCGCAAACGGGCTCGCAGAATTGTGACGGACCCGCCGTACGGTGTTCGTGCAGGCGCCAAGCGGCTGGGCCGCAAGGATCCGTCGAAGCTGCGCAAGGTGCCCTTCATCTTCCCCGAAGGACACCCGGACGCTGGCAAGGCCTCGCACGAGCTGAAGGACTGTACGTCCAGCGTCCTCTTCACGTTCGACGCCGTTGTCTCACGGTAGGTCTGATAATTCTCCTCTGTTGCTCAGACATCCCGCCCTTCAAGCCGTACGAGATCGCCGACCTCGCCGTGGACCTGGTCCGTCTGGCGCGGTACGCACTCCGCCCGGGAGGCCGGCTCGTCTTCTTCCTTCCCGTCGTCAGCGAGAAGTACGAGGCGGTTGACGTGCCGCTCGTCGAGGGTATGCGGGTCGTCGGCAATAGTGTGGAGGACTTCGGAAAGTGGGCGAGGCGTGAGTTCCCTCTTTCCTTCACTCAGTCATTCCTATAGCGTCTCTTGCGTCTTCGGAGATGTTTTTTCGGAGCGCGGCTCGTAGCCTCTGGCTGACACTTGAACGCCATCTGTGCACAGGCCTCATCACCCTCGAGCTCTCCCCGGACGCGCTCCCCGTCCCCCCGCCGGTCTTCGACTCCGAGACATTCAACGCCTCTCCTCCACCCTCGACATCTTCAGCCTCAGTACCTGCGCCAGATGCGCCCGCCGCAGGCGTACGCACCGAGGACTTTGTGCGGAAGATGGAGGGGCTCAGCGTGGACCAGGATGCAGCGGGGAGGGAGCGCGCGCCGGGACACAGGGACTTCAGGGGGCAGTACTTCCGCAAGTTCAAGGACGGAAATGCATGATACCTGTCGCACCTGCCCCTGGCTTCGTGCGAATGGCCCAGTGCAGTACAAGTGGGAGAAGCAATGCTTCGCAGCGGGCGAGATCGACCGCGCGCAGTCCCCTTCGGACAACGTCCTCCGACTGCATTCCTCGACCCGTCCTCTTCAGTCGGCTTGCCTTTCCTGCAGCAGCTCTCGCAGCTGCCTCAGATCATCCTTCGGCGATCTTGTTCGTCACTCTCACTGTCAGGCGCTTCTCTAATCAACTCGTTGACCAACAACAACCCTCGTCCGCCCGCCCTCGCCCGTCCCGCAGACAAGCCTGCACGCACCAGGCGCCCTCTCGAGTCCTGGTCGAGCTCTCGACATGTCGACCTCCATCCAGCTGTCGGGTCTTCCGGTCTCGGCGCTCAAGCGGCTGCTCGACGTGGCCGGGGACCGCTCGCTCATCAACGTCGAGCTCCCGGTGGGCCCGTCGTCTTCGAAGCAGGCTAAGGTGTCGGCGACGTGAGTTCCGTTGCTCTGGCTGGTATGACTCGTCGCTGACGCTATTTCCTGGGGCTTGCAAGCTCGTCATTCCCACCTCGAAGCTCGGTCCTTGGCTCGCAGAGCTCGCCGAGGACGAGGGAAGCCGCGAGGAGAAGGACCGTCGGCGGGCCCGGCGCAGCGGCCGCTCCTGTGCGTCCCGTCCCTTTCACCGTCCCTCCAACCTGGTGCTGACCCCGCACTTCTCTTGCGCATACCAGCCGCGTCATCCACGAGCGCCGCGTCTCTTTGTCCATCCAGTCCCGCTTTCGACGATAGCTCGCCCGAGGTCGCCCAAGAACCGCTGCCTCACGTGCAAGCGCAGGCATCGGACGCTCGGGACCTCGAGGACTACGGCCTCGTCACCGTTGCACCCGAGCCGGCGCCCGTGAAACTGGAGGACGGGCTCGTCGACCAACCGCGTCGGTCGACCTCGCCCGTTGAGCAAGCGGTCAAAGAGAAGCCCGAGGACCTCGCCGTGCTCTCCGGCGTTGGCGGCACTTCAGACCAGCCTGCTCCCTCGACGCCCGATGATGTGACGGTCAAGCGCGCGCGCTCCTGCACGTCCAGCGACGACGAATCAGACGCTTCCTCTTCTGCATGCCTCCCCGAACTCTGTCGCTCGCACGAACCTTCGTCAATCACGTCTGGGTCGCCCGTCGTATGTGCTATAGCGCTTCAGCCGCCGGTCGAGATGAAGGACGGGGCCGTCGACGTCGAGTCGCCCCTCGACTGCTTGGCGGCACCTCAGGCTCCAGCGCCGTTCGCCCGTCCCTCGCCATCGTCACCCCTTCAAACTCGTCTCCCTGCTTCGCCTGAAACGCAAGCAGCGCCTCCTCCGCCCCCCATCTGTGACTACCTCGAGTGTCTCCCGGCCTGAGACTGAGGCTTCGGAAGCCGACGCAGCAGTCGTCCAAGCGTCCAGCAAGCGCAAGCGAGTCAACTCAACCTCGGAGGCCAAGGCGACGGTGCTGGTGACTCTCGCGGGCCCCAACGCACGCGACACGGTAGAAGAGCTCTCGCAGACGCAAGAAGGAGGTAGCCGGGCGGACGCGTCGGTGGAGCAGGTGGACAGCGAGGAGGAGATTACCAGGAAGAACAAGCGTACCAAGTCCGATCTCGCCGCCCACACCACAGTCGCAGTCGCACAACGACAGGAAGATGTCCTTATTGCGGCCTCATCCTCGTACGTCCGTCGTTTCTTCCCTCAGATCGGCAGTCGGGCTGACGGAATCTGCAACCCCTGCAGCGCTATCGATCCCTCCCAAGCAGCATCCAAAAGCTCAGTCCTCTCGCTCGAGACAATAGAGACCGGGTTGCTCGCGCTCGCGACTACCGAGCCCACGCCTCAAGAGCTTGAGGACGTCCGAAAACTCCTCGGTAACTTCCTGCAGGAGGCAGGGGCGAGTGACTCTCGGTTGGACCGGTTCGGCAGGGCGATCGTCCTTTGGCTCGAGACACTCGTTCCCGACTGCCTTCTCGCGTGCTCTGTCAACGCCACGTTCGACGCGTTTATCAACCTGACCGTTCCGGCCCTCGTCCTGGACGATCTACGTGACGTCATCGCCGCAGTGGTGTCGCATGCCAGTCAAGATCTTCACAAGCCCATTCATGGCGCCCTCGTCCGTGTCATGCGCGAGCCGAATACCGAGTTCTACCGCCGCCGCTGCACCGTCCTCGACACTCTTGTCGGACTGCCTGAGCCACTCTCGGACCATTTCATCTCTCTCGCGCAGCTCAACCGATTGTGCTCACTCGACAGCGTCTCCCTCGCAGAGGTCGAGATTTCGAGAGGGTTCTCAAGGTCCGGCGTTCCCAGATCGAGGCGAGCACACTCCTCAAACGCTTGCAAGAGCTGCAGGCACGATGCCCCAAGCCCGTCGCCAAGTCCGTTGTCCCACGCCTGATGGCGGCTCAAAACCAAAAGCCCAAGGTCGATAAAGCGGTCAAGGAGCCGAAGGTCGACGTGGTACTGGTCGACGCCGCCCTTGGCTCACGGAACGCTTGCCACGGTGCATCAAGAAGCTCTCGCAGCTGAGCGCGCAAGACTGTCCGGACGTACCCGCCGCCGTCTACGCATGGCTCAGCGCTTTGCCGCAGCTCACTCGCCGGATCAGCGTTCGCAAGCAGAAGATGCAGAAGGCCCGTCCCGGCCTGTCGGAGGTCAGATGCATGGCGGGTCTCGCCGTTTTCGAGCATCACGAGCTGTTCAAAAGCGGCGAGATGTCCGGCGCAGTCTTCCTCACCCAACTATGCGCGGCCGACCACAAGAACGGACGCGTCGTCAGCATCGTGCGCCGTGCGGTCTGCATCATCGTCGGGAGACTCTCGTACAAAAATTTTGGCGACTTCATCCCTAAGATCCAAGCCCTTGCACGCCTGTCTCCAGACTGGGTGGACGCGCTCCTTCCAGTCTTCCAACAGCGGCTGAACGAGGCCGCCATCAAGAAGGACAAGGACCGCGCCAACTTGGAGGTTCAGAACCTCGCCGAGCTCATCACCCTCTTCGGCACCATTTTTGACGACCGCAGCGCATTCAAGCACATCTTCCGGAACATGGCGAGGCCTCAGCTGACCCGTCTGCTCAGCGACGAGGGAAGAAAGATCGTTGAGGACCTTGTCACCCAGCGCCAGTCCGGATGCACCCAGTCGGCGTCCTGATTGAAACTTGTGGGTCCTCCTCCTCCCACCCTTCTTTCTTAGATCCTGCTGACATCAGCATCTGGCAGTGATCCCTCTTCTCCACGCTCGGCATTGTCCGCGGCCCTCGCTGCTCTCCATCCGCCCTTTTCCCACACACCTACACCCAGCACCGTCTTCATCCCCTCATGACCCCCCCCCCCCCTCTGGTGTCATCACTCTCTATCAACCGTCCTTCATGTATCCTTGCTCTCAATATGGCCTGCGCTGCAAGCTGCAAACGTTTGCCGTCAGCATGTGCACCCTCGACGCGAAGGAGGACGACTCCGCTGCGCACCCCCTCGTTCGCAGCGCGCCGCACCCTTGCTTCCTCCTGCCCTCATCCATCCTTGCTTCCCTCGACAGACCGACCCGCCTCGTACGGTGCTCGAAGCCATCGAACTTGTGCTACTGCTCGCCTTGCCGGTGCTCGGCAGCGGTCTTCTGCGCTCAAACGGCTCCAAAGCATAAAGCCGGTCGTCGTTTCGCGCCTCCTTCACCCATCGAGGAGACAGAGCTTCCCAGCCGAACTTTCCTGCGCGCCTGGTTTGGCAAGAAGCACGCCAAGGCCTTTCTCATGATTGTAGGCCTCCCGCGCGAGGCGCTCGTCCGCCTGCTCGAGGTCGCGAACGACGACTCGCTCATCGACGTCGAGCTCCCGAGCAGCCTGGGGAGCCTCAAGAAGGCACGGGTCGAGGCTACGTGAGTCCTCGGCAGTCAAATTGACTGGGAGCTGCGCGCTGACTGCTTGTAAATGCACTGGACAGGCTCAACGTACCCGCTGCTGAGCTTGCCAGATGGCTTGCCGTGACGCACGGGCTGGAGGACGGTCCTCGACTAGAGCATAACCGAAGCACCTGTGCGACTTCCCTTCTTCTCTCCTCCCTGCTTGTCAGTCACTGAACCTTCCGCTTCTGAACTAATTGGACAGCGCTCCAGACGCAGTCCAGCAGCCGTCGTCTTCGCCGCAAGACGCTCATGACCTCCTCCGACGCCGGGCGTTCCAGCAGCGGCGGCAGCAGCGCCTCGGAAGACGAGGACGACGAGGACGACGGCGACAGCCTCCGCAGCTTCATCGACGATGATGAATCGTCGGAGGAGGACGGCCGCTTCAGTGCGCGCTCGAGGGAGAAGCGGAGCGTCAAGGCGCGGGTGGTGGAGAAGGGGAAGGGAAAGGCGCGGGCGCGCGAGCCGCGCAGCTCGCAGAAGCGGTCGTCGTCCTCGTCCTCCGACGAGGACGCCAAGACAGACAACAAGCGCCCTAATCGACGGACAGCTTCTCCTGCCAAGCCCAAGAAGGCGGTCCACCAGCCCAAGAAATCGGCGCGCAAGTCGGCGGCGATCACAGCGGGAACGGCAACAGACAACATCGCCGACGCGCCGGCCGACACGTCGCCCCACCTCGTGCAGGGAACGTGGACCGACGTTCGGTCGTACGCGACCGAAGAGCACGACGTCGTCTACGGCCTCATCCCCTTTTCGCCGGAGCCTGAGGACCAAGACGATGGGTTGGAGGATGTGGAGGACCAGCTTGCGGAGGACGAGCGCCCGCGGACGCCAGCGTCGGCGCCGATGGACGAACACACAGAGAGGCTGTTCCTCTCCGGCTCGGCTGCGGCGTCCATCTCGCCTGTCAAGACAGAGCTGCTCGAACCTGTCATCCCGCCCCCACCCCGCCGACCAGCCCCGTCCTCAGCGACAATCAAGAAGGAACGCGAGGAGCTTGCCAACTTGTTCAGCCCGACGAGTCCACCTGACAATATACGATCACGCTCCCGGTCAAGCTCCAAAAGCTCAGCTTCGTCTAGCGAGTCAAGTGACTCGTCATCTCCCGGCGGGCTCGCCTCCCTCGCCCTTCCTCGCCGCCCTTCGCACCCGCAACGTGAAGCAACGGACTCCGTTCCTCCTCCACCGCCATCCTCGCTCCAGCCTCGATCACCCGGCAAAGCGCCAGCGAACACAAGCGGCGGCGTTGAGGCCCTGCTCGACCGCCTCGAGCGGCGCAACGCACCCCAGTTGGGCAGCGCACATGGAGGCCCGTCCTCGAGCGCCCCGCCGCTGCGCTCCGACCAAGTCACAGATGGCGGCCGGTTCGTCTCATCGGTTCCTCCGACAGCTAGGACGCAATTCAGGTCAATCACGACGGCGGCCCCCCTCCGCCTGTCGGGAGCCCTGTCTTCTGCGGCGCCGGTGGAACTGGTCAACGCCGTTGCGGGCCCCTCCCGGCCTTCGAAGCGCACGCGCTCGCCCACTCCGGTAGCGAGCGACGCACCTGCGACCAAGGGCAGCAGGCGAGCCTCCCCCGAACGCGCATCCTCCTCCGACAGCGAGAGCGCGGGCGGCGGCGGCGAGCGTTCAGGCGCACCGAGCAACTGTGAGCGCAAGCGGCTTAAACGCGAGGAGAAGCGCGAGCGCAAGCGCGTCAAGCCCGAGGACGAGCGCGAGCGCAAGCGGCTCAGGACCAAGGTCAAGGTCGAGGCGGAAGCGCTGGTCGTCGCTTTCCAGAATGGGTGCGTTGACGCTCTCTTTCCCTGCTTCCATGCATGAGCTGACCGTCTTTTCTTATATTTGGATACAGGTCTCGAGCTGTTCCGTTATCAGCCCAACCGATCTGGCGGTCGAACGCCGCGTGCGCCGTTGAGGTCGAGGCGAAGCTCCTCGCCCTAGGACTCGAGAACTTCAAGAGCCGGGCGGACGCGGTCGGGCTCGCGCTCGTGCACTGGCTCGCGTCCAAGCCGGCCCATGCGGACCGGATGGCACTCCTGCGCGAGACACTGCTGCAGCTGATCGCGCGCAACCCACCCGGGTTCGTCCAGGTCCTGTGGGCGTTCATCAAGCACTCGGAGGCGTCGCCTGAGCTGCTATCCGAGCCTGCACGGCGTGCTTTCCAGCGCTGGATCCTCCAAGAGATTCGGGAGGCCGACCGGGCGTCTTACGCCCCTCGCCTGCCCGGGTTCGCGGCCGTTCTCAACGTCGACCCGCCCGGTAGCATCACCGCCCACCTCAAGCAGCACGTGCTGCGTGTGTCGGGCGCAGCGGAAGGGCCGGCCGCGGAGGACATTCTGCTGCTCGGAGGCTTGCTCGAGCGCCGGCTCGAGTGGCTGAAGGGCAGGGGTGCGCTCGTCAACGTTTTTGCCACGCTGAAGATCCTGCACGCCTCGCGTCTGGAGGCACACGCGAGGGAGGCGCTTGAGAAGGTGCTCGCGCTCGAAACGAACGGCGACGTGGTCGGCCGCGGCGACCGCGATGCAGAGCAACCGGTGTCCGACAAATCCCCGCTCGAGCAGGTGCAGGACAAGCTCACCGATCTTCACCCGCCAGGGTCAGCGGCGACTTCCAGCGGCGCAGGACTCGAGAAGTACCTCGATCCGATCGTCCGCGCCCTGCTCGGCTGGCTGCGGGCGGCCGCAAGCGCGCCGCTCAGCAGGGCAGTCATCCAGGTCGCACTGGACCGTGCGCACCCGTTCTTCCAGAAGCCAGGGGCGGCGGCGTTGCTCTGGGCGCGCATGGGCCGCCCGCTGTCGCAGCAGGTCTGCAGCGAGATCGCTTCCTGCACTCCAGCGGCGTATGCCGCGCGGGTCGTCTCGTGGGTCGAGCTTCTCGCTCCTCCTCCGGGCAACACTACCCGGGCCAAGATGCTCGGCACCCTCGTCGCAGCGCACGTCGAGCGCGTCGCGGCCGACCCGAGCCCGGGGTACGCCGCGCTCGCGGCGCTGTCCGACGTCCTCCGCCCGCACGGCGCGGCGCTCGACCGGCTCGGCCTGCTCGACGGCGCGTTCGCGCGGCTCGTGCGCTTGCGCGAGGACGGCCGCATCACGGACGTCGGCGCGCGGATGGTGCTGCATGACCTGATCCTGCTCCGCCGGTCGGGGTGGACCGTCGCTCCGCACTGAGACGCAACCCCTGGTCCACGCAGTCCTCCGCGCCACATTCTTGCTCTCCCGCACTACTCGCGTTGCCACCCTCTTGGACGCTATTGACATGCCCCAGCTTCTTCACAATCCTGCTTTCAAGAGGGATCTTGCAAAGGCGCGCGCGCGCGAAAGAGACCCTTCCCGCCAGACTTGAGGCTCTGCGACCCTCCCTTCCCTCCGACCCGCCCAACCCTTTCCCGCTGGCGGTCCGAGCCCTTGTGTGTAGCCCTTTTTTTGTGTTGCGGTTTCATTCCTCCTCTTCGGGGGCGTTCTTTACTGCCCAAACGTGCCCCCCTGCTGGGCCTGCCCGCCCATCGCCTGCAGCCGCTCGCCGACCTTGGCGTTGACCTCGAAGAACTTGGCGACGCAACTGTAGGCGGGGCGGAGGCGCACGGAGGAGAGTGTGGTGAGAAGAAGAGGTGGTGAAAAGGAGACACGAGGGAGGCGTCAGCGTTTGGTGGCGAAAGGAGACCGGCGGATTGCAGACCCCTCCCTCCCCTCCCCCCGCTCTCGAGCACGACCACGCTCCCAGCCTCCACTTCCAGCCCTGAGGCTGGACACGCACAGCGCAGAGCGTGCACGGCCGCGCGCGCCTAAGTAGCAGCCGGACGGGAGAGGCTGGCGCGTCGTCATGGGCGGCGAGCGGAGGTGCGCAGTGGGTCGGAGTTTGGCGAGCGGATGGGGGAAAGCAGGCGAGAGCTCGGCTCATCGAAGGTCTACAAGCTGCCCCCCTGAGTGAACGCAGAAGACCGCTCGTCCGCGCGCAGGCAGGTGACAGCAAGGAGCTATCGCGAGGGAGGGACAGAGGAGGCAAGGAGAGAGAGACTGAAGGCTGCACGCACCGGTCGACGCACACGCCCTCGCCCTTGTTGAGCTCGCCCTCCTTGTACGTCTCGCTGATGCACTTTGAGTGGCACGACCGGACGAGGCGGTCAAAGATGTCGGAGATCATCGACAGCTCCGTCTCGGCCATCTCGATCTGCTGGGGGTTGATGGCCTGCTGCATGCCGGGCGCGGGGCGGTTGAAGAAGGACTGGCGGCGGGTGGGTGGGTGGGTGGCAAGATGGAACGGAAATCAGCCGAGCGATGACGAAGGTGTTGGAGCGTGCTGCTGACCATGTCGGACAAGCGGAAGGACAGGAGGGGGAGAAGGACAGGGATAAAAGGATGGAGGGAGGGAGGAAGCTGGTCTGGTCCGGTCGAGGACGCGCGCGCGGCCATCAATTCAAAGGAAGACGCATCGGCGGAGGGGGCACTTTGCGCCGCCGAGCTATGCGTCTGCCTGGCTGGCCCGAGCTGCGTCTGCCGTCGCCCCGCCAGGAGCAGCAGGCCAGCGCGCCAGGCCAGGACGGCGGCCTGAGGGACGGACGGGGAGGATGCAGCCAGCTGCACGAGGGCGCACGTCGTGCCATAGACAGATAGTTGGCTGGCTCAATCGCTTTCAGCTGGCTGCGCTCTGGACCGATGGGCCCGCGCCGCCCGCCTCCTCCCGCTCGCTCCTTTCCTGCCCGTCCCCTTCCCCTCCCACAGCAGCAGCAGCAGCAGCAGGCGTCGTCTCTTCTCTCCCTCCCCGACTTCCCCCAGGGCACCCACGCCCGCCCTCCCTCCACCCACCCCCAGCCATGTCCCAGCAAGCCCAGTCGTCCTCGTCCTCCGCCGGCCAGGCGTCCAACGTCGTCGGCACGCACTACCGCGTCGGAAAGAAGATTGGCGAGGGCTCGTTCGGCGTCATCTTTGAGGGTGCGTCTCCTGTTCCCTCGTTGGCTGCGCTCGCTGCTCTGGCTTGGCTCGTTGGTGCGCTCTGGGGAGTTCGGTCGGCGAGGCAGGGTCGTTAGAGCGTGTCTGGGGCGCGTGTCACGCTCCGGTGCAGAGCCCTTGCAGGCCTTGGCTCCCTGCGTATTGCGGGGCTCGACGTCTGCCTGTTGTAGCGTTGACGTATACCAGCTGGAAGGGGTGGGGGCTGTGCACGATGTGGGAAAGGGAGAAGGGGGAAGCAAGGGGGCCTCGGTCCGGGCGTTAGGGACCCTTTCACCATCTCGCTCGTCTGCCGGCCCCTCGTCTTTAGTCTGCCGCTTCCGAGCTGCAGCGGACTTTCGCACGGCTTGGAGGCTTGCTGGGGAAGTGGTGCGCAGGTTGGGCCAACGGCAGGAGGTTGGGAAGGGGGCGGGAGGGCAAAGGGGAAGCTTGATGTTGTTGGACGAGGGCGGAGAGCTCCTCTCCTGTCCGTTCGTGACTTCTTCATCCTTTCCTTTCAACTCGCCTTCTCGACACCGTGCAGGTACGCCGGACCACACCGGCTTGGAGATGGTTGCTATTGCTGTTGCCCGCTGCCTCGCTGTTGTCGGCTTGCGCTTGGAAGACCTCTGGCTGACGTCCCTCGTCTCTCTCAACCCCCCTCTGCCTCCTCGGCCGATCCATCCCTCGTCCGACCCTTTGGTTCTTCCCTATTCACTTCGACTTCGACCTCCGGCTCACCTGCGTTTATGATCGACGTCGGGATTAACAGGCACGAACCTGCTCAACTCGCAGACGGTCGCCATTAAGTTTGTGCGTCTTCTCGCTCTTCCCAAGCCTTCGTCTGATCCTGAAGGCTGGCTGGCTAACCTCTTGTGGTGATTGCAGGAGCCGCGCAAGTCGGATGCGCCGCAGCTGAGGGATGAGTATCGGTCGTACAAGATTCTGTCGGGCTGCAGTGCGTTATCTGTCGTTCGCGTGCGCCAATAGGCTAGGTTCTGATGCTCTTGGCTTGTTCGCCTTCGGCAGCCGGCATCCCGCAGGTGTATTACTTCGGCAACGAGGGCCTCCACAACATCCTCGTGATCGACCTTCTCGGCCCGTCGCTCGAGGACCTGTTCGACATGTGCGGCCGGCGCTTCAGCATCAAGACGGTCGTCATGACGGCCAAGCAGATGCTCACCCGCGTCCAGACGATCCACGAGAAGAACCTGATCTACAGGGACATCAAGCCCGACAACTTCCTTATCGGCCGGCCCGGGACGAAGAACGCCAACATGATCCACGTCGTTGACTTTGGCATGGCCAAGCAGTATCGCGACCCCAAGACGAAGCGTGCGTCCTCTTCACTCCCTTCGTTTTCCCTTCTCGGCACCTTGACTGACACTGTCGCGCCATCGCTGGTCGGTCGTCGCGCCCTCTGCAGAGCATATTCCATACCGCGAGCGCAAGTCGCTGTCAGGCACGGCGCGCTACATGTCGATCAACACGCACCTGGGCCGCGAGCAGTCGCGGCGGGACGACCTCGAGGCGCTCGGGCACGTCTTCTTCTACTTCCTGCGCGGGTCCGTCGGCCTGCCGTGGCAGGGGCTCAAGGCGGCGACCAACAAGCAGAAGTACGAGAAGATCGGCGAGAAGAAGCAGTCGACGCCGATCAAGGACCTCGTCGAGGGCTTCCCGGACGAGTTCGCCATCTACCTCAACTACGTTCGGAAGCTCGGGTTCGAGGAGACGCCCGACTACGACTTCCTGCGCGAGCTGTTCACAAAGGCGCTCAAGGGCACGGGCGAGGTCGAGGACGGCGTGTACGACTGGATGCTGCTCAACGGCGGCAAAGGGTGGGAGGCCGGGCCGTCGGCCCAGGCCGTGAGCGGCGTGCTGGCACAGACGCCGGGCCAGGACCAGCGGGCCCACAGGAGCAGGGCGGACCGCGAGAGGGAGCGCGCGGAGCGCGATCGCCTCAGAGCGAGCCAAAGCGGCGCGCCGGTCTCTTGTGCGTCCCATCCTCGCCTCTTTTGCACTCGCCCTTGCCTTCGCTGGCGTACTGACCGCCTTGCCCGTTGCTATGGCCAGCCGGTGTCGCCCGCCAGTCGTCCTCGGCCCAGCAGGGGCCGCGCACGTCCCAGATCCGCAGGTCGTCGCAGCAGGCCGCGGGTGCGGTCAACGGGAGCACACAGGCGATCGTCGGCGGTGTTTCGGCGCCTTCGTGAGCCCCCCCCCCCCCCCACCCTCCCTTTCTGCCCTCGTTTGGCCTCTGCTTGTGCACACGCTGACACTCGTTACGCCGGCCGGTCGGCGACTAGCAGCCAAGCCCACGTCCACCCCTACGCCTCCCCCTCGACGGCGCTCGAGCCGCCGACCTCCGCCGGCGCCCAGCAAACGCCGTATTACGACGCGCAAGCGACACTGCCCCCCTCCTCCTCGCAGCAGCAGCAGCAGCAGGGCGGGCAGGCGCAGATGCAGAAGCAGATGGCGGTCGGTGCGGGCGGACAGGGGCAGCAGGGGTACGCGGAGGACGGCCAGGGCCAGAGGAAGAAGGGCGGGCTCAAGAAGTACTTCTGCTGCGGCTAGCCGCTCGGCGTCGTCGTCTCCCATCCCTTCCATCCCTGTCGCCGCCGCTGTCGATATCCGTCATTGTGGTTCCCGGCATGCGTGCACTGCTGCGCCCCTCCCTCCCCTATTCGCTTTGCATCCTCCGCTCTCATGACTCTCGGTATACCCCTCTACACTCTGCCCCAAAAACACCTACTCCTACGTCTCCTGGAAGCACTGCACGCCTTCTCGTCCGCCCGCCGTCCGCCGCCGCCGGAACCGCTCGCTCGCTGCACTTCGCCGTCCTTAATCCCGCGCACGCCCCGGCCTGCCGGCCCATCCGCTCAAGGGCTGCCCACCCTCGATACCCCCTACCCTCCCTTTCTGCTTTCTCTCCTTCTGCCCTCCGCTGTCACATTTCCATCCTTTCACACTCAACCTTTGTATAGAGGCTCGAGGCCCGTTTGCCCCATTCCCCTTCCCCCCCCCCCCCCCTCCCGCGCCCATCCCCCTTCTCATCTGCATTTCCACCCGCTAAAAGACAATCAAGCGCCCCTCGACCCTCTTTGATGATCTCTCTGCCTCCTTCTCTGTCACCCTGCGCGCGCGGCAGCTGCGAGGGTCGGATCTAAGGAGAGGTGCATGTTCACGAGGCCTGCGCCGTACTTTACGTACGACTCGTCCGGAATTGGTCGCGACGGGTGTATGCGCCGCTATCAGTCGCGCGCGCCTGACTTCCTCGGCCATTGCCAGCTTCGACCTCCTGTCCGCTTAATAGCCAACAAAAGGGGTCGCCCTCGCCGCTCGTCTTGACGCCCATCCGCGCTCTGAATGGCGAGCATCTCAGCAACGCCGGCGGCGGCGGCGAAGGGCGTTCACCTCCCCCCGGGCGCGGGGTCCATCGAGCTCCTCGCGTCTGGCCGCTTCTCGCAGCTGTCCTTCTGCTACCCGCTCAAGGTGCGCCCGTCGCCTCGCCGCCCTCGATCGCACTTCGTCCGAGCCTGCCGAAGCTGATTGCCTGCCCTTCGGCCGCCTGGCAGCTGCTCTCGTCAACGCCGCTCGCGTCGTCCCCCGCCGGCCTGCGCGTCGTGTACCTGCTTAGCTATGGCGGAGGGCTCGTCGGTGGCGACCGCGTGTGGGTCGACGTGGGCGTGCAGGAGAGAGCGAGGCTCGTGCTCTTGACACAGGTTCGTCCAGCTTGCTGGCAGGGGAAGAGAGGTCTTGCGCTGACCTTCCAACGACCGCGCACCGTACTTCCTGCGGACGCACAGGGCACGACCAAGGTCTTCCGTTCTCGGCCATCAATCCGGCTCGCCTCCCACGCGCCGTCGCCCTCCGCTCTCTCGCCCACAGCGCTCCAAGCGTCCACAACGACACAAACGATCATCACGCGTCTCGCTGCGCATTCGGCGCTCTTCCTCCTTCCGTCCCCGACGTCGTGCTTTGCCGGCGCGCGCTACACCCAACGGCAGCGGTTCGACCTGCCCGCGTGCGGGACGGCCTCGCTCGTGGTGCTCGACTGGTTCAACTCAGGTCGCGCGGCGCAGGCTACCAGCGGCGCTTCCCCCGCGCAGGGGGAGAGCTGGCAGGCCGAGCGCATGGAGTTCTACATGGAGGCCTGGTGGGGCGGCACACGCGGGGTGTGCGAGCGGGTCGTGCTCACGGCGGACGAGAAGCCCTCGCTCGAGCCGTACGTCCTGTTCGGGACGGTGCTCCTGACGGGTCCGCTCGTGCAGGCCGCCATCGCCCACCTGCTGAAGATGCAGGCGGACGAGCCGCGCATCACGCGCGCGCTGAGGGCGCCGCCGGAGTTCATGTGGAGCGTGAGCGTGCTCGACCCGCGCGTTCAAGGCATGGCTGGCCCTGCTGAAGGCGGGGGGAAGGAGGAGGAGAAGACGGCGGTGCTGCGCGTGTGCGGGCAGGACGGCGAGCAGGTCAGGGAGTGGCTCAGGGCGACCCTAGCAGGCGGCGACGGCGGGCTCGATGCGCTCGTTGGCGCGGAGATGTGGGAGCGCGCGATGGGCTGAGTGTCATTTTGGGGAACGGGAGCGCTCGGTACGTTCCTTGCTCTCGTCGGCGTGCCCGCAAAGAGTGATCTAACTTGGTCCTTTCGCAGCTCTTGCTCTCTCAACATGGGGTCCACTCGGCCCAGGTGTCAACGCCGCATGGGCGGCTGCCGTCAACCACCACACAAATTGCCGTTCGGCCTGGCAGCGCCAGCTTCGTTCAAGGGGGACACTCGCGGTGCCAGGCCTGCGCTATGCAGATGCCCGAGGGTGCGCAGGGATGCAACGAGAGTAGGCGCCCTCTCCTCCGGCTCATCGCATGGCACGACCGACGTCCTTGGACGCTCATCGTGCGTGCATGCATAGCATGGCCTCCCTCCCCATGAGCGCAATATGCCTTTTGATTGCCGAGCGCGCAAGTGGACGTGGGCCGGTAATAAGTACCGTCGTGGGATCGGATGCGATCGAGAGAACTAGCATGACGAGGCCATCGTCAGCCCTCCCGCGCGGATTCCTCCCGACCGTCACCATCCTCCTCCCGACCACCCCCCTTGACCGCCATCCTCCTCCTAGCTCGCCCGGCAGCAGACCTGTGCGTGCCTTCTCTCGGGACGGGAGTGTCGGCGCTGATGTCGGGCTCCTGCAGGAACCCATCCCTGCAACTCGCGCTAAGGTCTCCGAAGTGACCCCGCCATCGCGCTCTCACAAGGACCCTTTCCTCTGCGAGCATCTACGCCCCATGTCACCGTGGACCTCCTACCTCCCGGCGCTGCGGAGCATGAAGCCCCTGCTCGCCTTGCCGCCGACGCCGTCCATCCCGCGGGCGACGCTCGAGAGCTTCCCCGACTTCCTCAAGGCGACCGTCAACGCCGTCGTCAAGGACCCCAAGTCGCTCAAGGACATCTACCGTGCTGCCGGTAGGTCTTCTCAATCGAGCTTATCGGCGATCCGGTGCTGATGGTTGCCTCTCCGTCGACAGACCCCATCCGTGGTGCCCTGCTGGGCTGCACCGCCGTCTCGGCCGCCGTCTTCGTCCTCGGCGAGCTCACGGGCAACGTCTCGCAGGTCGACCGCCTCTGGTCCTTCCTCCCCGTCCTCTACACGCTGCACTTCACCCTCTATCCGCTCCTGTCGTCCTCGGCTCCGCACCCGAAGGAGCTGTCGGACGTGCCGCAGTTCCTGCTCGCCAACCTGAACCACACGCAGCTGCTCGCGCTCGCGACGCAGCTGTTCTGGTCCGCGCGGCTGACGTTCAACGGCGCTCGTAGGGGCTTCTTCTGGCCCAACACCGAAGACTACCGCTGGGTCATCCTGCGCAAGCGCTGGCCCAAGGGCGTATTCGGCCGCCTCGCGTGGACCGTGTTCAACTTTGCCTTCATCGCCGTCATCCAGAACGTGCTTCTGCTCGCGATCGCTCTACCGTCGTACTACCTCCTGCTCCAGTCGCATGGCAACGTCGTCCCGTCCTCGTCGGGCTTCAGCAAGAAGGACCTCGCTGCGTTCCATCTGCCTGACTCGAAGCCCGCTCTTGGCCACTGGATCCTAGCGGCCGCCGCCATCGCCTGCGTCGTCGGCGAGTACGTCGCGGACGGTCAGCAGCAGGCGTACCAGAGCTGGAAGCACACGCCGGCCGAGAAGCGCCCCGCGACGAAGAGTTGGTCGTTCCTCGGCGGTCTTGGCGGCCGCCTGCGCTTCACCCGTCAGGACCTGGACCGCGGGTTCATCAGCACCGGCCTCTGGTCCATCTCCCGACAGTGAGCCTCCTTGCGTTCTTTTCAACTGCTCCCTCGCTCCCCCGCTGACACTTCCGCACCGCTGCGCAGCCCTGCTTTCCTGCTTGAGCAGTCGTTCTGGTGGATCCAGGCCCTGTTCCCGCTCGTCCCGCTTGTCCCTCACCTCCGCCACTCCCTGACCTCGCTCGCGACTGCCGCCGCCAAGTTCCCATCGACCGCGCTCGCCCAGCACGACCCGGTGCACTACGTTGGCGAGGCCGCGAAGGAGCTGCCGCACTACGCCGCGCAGGTTGTGCGTGAGCTGCCGGTGCACATCCTGGCGGGTGCGGCGAGCCTGACCGCGCTTTTCATCGGCTCGACGTGAGTCTGCCGCCTCTCACTTACCTCAGTCGCATGGCTGACAAAGCCGCCCGCCCCCCTCCAGGCTCCTTACCGAGGGCATCTCCGCCGCAAAGTACCCGCTCTACAGGTCGTCGTACCAGCGCCGCGTCGGCATGTTCCTCCCCATCGACACCTACTGGAAGCGCGTGTGGCACAGCGTCGTCCGCGGCAACATCTGGCGTCGTATGCGCGAGGCCGAGCTCGGGTGGCATGAGAGCGGCAGGCTCAAGAACGAGTGAGCGTGCGCGCGCGCAGCCAGGCTGGCAGATGGAGGAGTGGCGGTCGGTGCAGCGAAGGGCGCTCGTCGGCAAAGTAAAGTGCATATCAATGGATCCCATTTTTGTTACAGGTGGTACAGACTTGTGCCAAGTGACGGGGTGCAATGCATGGGTGGTCGTGAGCTGAAGGATGTGAGGTTGAAGTGTGAATGGCATGCGAGCGAGGCCGAGTGATGTGTCGCTGGAGGCGCTCGCGATACGGGCAGTCAGTCAGGGTCGACAGATGAGCTAGCGCTGCGGGAGGGACGCACTGAACAGACGTTAGCCTTGAGGCTTGAAGGCAAACCGCAGGTTCTCTAGCAGTTCTCGCGACGTCGGGTTGTTCTCCTTGACCTCGCCGAGGTATTTGGCGACGTCCGTGACGTGTTCGGGCTTGTTGTAGAAGTCGACCGGCGTGAGCAGCTCCGTCAGCAGCCGGTAGTCGCCCTGCGTCCTCGGCTGGCGCGTGCGCAGGCGGCGGATGTGCTCCCGGACGTGCCGCGCGACCGTGCCCTGGTGGTGCGCCTCCCACTGCACGTACGCCCGCAGCAGAGGCAGCCGCTCGCGGTACGCCCGGTCCGTCGCCGTGCAGATCGACTCGTGGATGTGCTTGCGCAGTGTTTGCCGGAACGTCTTCTCCTTGAGCGCGGCGGGGTCGAGCGGCACCTGCGACGGCGTGTCGGACGGGGGCTGGCCGTACTTGGTCGTCAGCCGCAGGAGGAGGTCGACCGCGTTTGCGTCCCGCTGAAGGTAGACGTGCTGCTTCTCGAGCAGGAAGTCGACGAGCGGCCGCGTGCCCAGCTTCCTCGTCTCTGCCCGCAGCGCCTCAGCCGCCGCCTTGAGCGACATCGACGACGTCTCGCACTTGTCGAGCACCCTCGTGTAGCCCAAGTGCGCGTCCTGGTGCTTCTGTTTGGGCGCAGGGCTCTCGTCATCGCTGCTGTCCAGGACGATCGCGTCGTCCTCGCCGCCCGTCGCTGCCACGGCCGGCTTCTTCAGGGGACTCGAGTACGGCGCAGGGCGTCGGGGAATGACGGGCTTCGCCTCGTGCGGAGAAGGGGCGAGCGGTCGATCGCAGGCTGCAGAGAGGCTTGGGCGCCCGAGGGCAGCTGGCGCGGTGGAGGGCGGAGGTGCGTTGTTCGTGTCAGAGGATCGGCGGGGCGCCGCGGCGGCAGCAGCGGGAGGAGGCGGAGGAGGCAGTCGAAGCGGAGGGACGACTGGAGCAGTATTCGGTGTCGGTTGAGGATCAGATGGAGGGACATGTGGTGGGGGGAAAAGAGAGTCGAACGCGGCGGATCGTGAGCAGGACGACGCGTCTGCGACGGATGCGGCGGCGGTAGGCGGGTTGGCCGGTGTCGAGGTCGATGGAAGAGCGGGAGGACGGGCGAGCACAGAGGCTGACGGAGGGACGGCCAAAGGCACATGCGGAGGGACGGGCGCGGGGAGGGAGGGAGGGGCGGGTTGGAGGATGGTGTGCGACGGCACTGGGGTTGCGGCGGACGGCTCCAACACAGGCGGTGCCGGAACTCGAGTTGCAACATGCGGAGCAGCAGCCGCCTGTGCAACGCCCGAAGGACGCAGCACTGCCTGCTTGACCGGCGACTTGGCGGGCAATGCGCGGTCCTGCTTGACCTCATCAACCGGCAGCGGCCTCCTGCGTTGAAGGATGCGCGCGTCGAGCGCCTGGACGACCTGCTGCGGAAGGTCCGTCCTCGACAACCACATCCGCTCGACGGTTGCGAACGCCTGATCGAGCGCGATTGCGTCCCAGCGATAAGTCTTGTAGCTGAGGATGCCGGAAAGGATGAGAACGTCGGCGACCTCGGGGAACGGCATGGCCGTGAACCGCTCGACGTGCAAATCGAGAAGACGGCGCACACTCGACGTCCCCTCGTACGTCCAGAGCGCGCGGAGCACCGGTAGATGGCGCTCGTAGTCCTCTCGAAAGCTCGAGATGATCACCTCGCGCAGGCAGCTGCGGAGGATCGGCCTAAAGTCGGGCGCAATGTTGCGGGCGACTGGAAGATCGGCGGCTTCCAGGATGGCTACTAGCTGGCGCGAGACGTTGGTGAGGGTGATGAGCGCGTGTCGTAGGTCGATGACATAGAAGAAGGCATGTCGGAGGAGCTCGATGCGCGCCGGTCCTTCGCCGACCTGCCTCCGGACCTCGTCGGGCACCGGCCATTGCGCAATGAAGGAGATGAGGTTGCGCGCAACCTTGTCCGTCGATAGCTGGCGGGCGTTCGAAAGCAGAGACTGAACGTGCCTCTCGACCGCGCCCTCGTAAACGGGCGAGAATGGGTTGTCGCGAGCGATTTGCTGGGGTGTCTGCGCTGTCGCGGACGTCCTGCACATCATCCTTGGTCAGTGACGAGCCGCGACCATGGTGTGGCAGGATGACACACTTCTTGCTGCCGCCGCTCTTCTTCCTTGGGCTCTCTCGGACCATCGGCGCCTTCCCCTTCCCCTTCGCGTCCCCCTTGCGCAGGAGCAGGGTCTCGACCTTGTCCGTTTCATCCTCCGAAGCCTCCAGCTCGTCCACCTCGCTCTGCTCCGCCCTCTCCTGCGCTCCTGCGCTCTCGTCGATTGATGTGCGCGCATACTTCGACGTCCTCGGGGGACTCGCGTTGGCCTTCCGCTTCACGCCGAACCGATCCTCCGCACTCTGCGTGCTCCACTCAGGCCGACCTTGCTCGCCTTCTTCGTCATCTTCGCCAGCCGTCGTCTGCGTCTGTTGCGGCGGGGGCGTCGACGGCGGTGGTTCGAGCGGCGATGGACGCTCGTGCGAGCTCCCCGAGCGCGCAGCGGCCTCGTCGAGTAGGTCTTCGACCGACCGTTCTAGCGCATCTGGGTGGGTGATCACGGCTTGAGCGACAAATGCAGTGCTCGGACGCCGAGGGCGCGACGGGCCTGCTTCGGCGTTGACGAACGGCGGGTGCGGGGGTTGGGCTAGGCTGCGCAGCGACGGCTTGACGTCCTCTTTATCGCCTCCTTGACCAGCCCCTGCTATGCCCTGCATAGGGGCAGGTAATTCCAGCTTGACAGCGCGCGGCGCCGTTGCGACATGTGCCAACGGAGCTTCCGCAGGAGGACGGGGAGCGTCGCCGGTCTGGACAGGGTGGGAGGAGGAAGCCGGTCCGACAGCTGTCGCCTTCTTGCCCTGACCGCCTGCTGAGGGCAAGGAGCTCGTCGACGGGCTGCACTCCTGATGGGCCTTCGTCTTGCCGTCTGGAGCGGAGGCTGCTGGGCCCTCGTTGAGCCTTGCGAGCCAGGCACTCAGTGCGGTTGGCTCGAGCGGGATCCTGTCGCCGTCCATGCAGCTTGACGCTGTCAGCTCTTCCTCCCGGCTTAGCTCATAAAGCAGGCGATAGAGCGCACCCAGAGGTCAGACGCACACCTGCACTACCATCGAAAGGCAGCTCGACGTCGAACGTGCCTTGGGGATCGGCGGCATGGAGCAGGCGCAGGACAGCGGCGTGCGAGACGCCAGAGAGGAGGACCATGCTTGTCGCGCCGCTCGAGCGAAGGCCGGCAGACGACCGGGGGGCTTAAGGGACTGCAAAGGGTCGTGTTGATGTAAAGCTGCAAGCCTGGGCGGTTGATGGGGGAGCTGGAGCGGATGGTTGACGGTAACATGAGGTCGACGTCGTTGAGCGACTAGGCGCAGGCGGAGTCCAACTGGTACAATCTGGCCATGCACTTCCTTCGCGATGGACTTCTTTCGCAAGGAAAGGCGTGTCGAAGGCGTCGGGTGCATGCATATAGGCAGGTGGGTGGTATGAGTACACGTGTGGGGGGTCGTGAAGGCGTCGTGCGAGGAAGTGAAGGATCAGGACGTCGCGCGCGTCAGGGGGGAAGGACAAGGTCGTTGCGCGTGCAAAGGAGGGAACGTGTCCCGGAGTAGAGGGGGCGGTTGGCCCTGGGCGAAGATGAGAGGAAGGTTGAGGAGGAAAGGCGACGAATGTTGCCGCAAGAGCGGTTCAGGGCGGGATCGAGGGGCGAAGGGCGCGAGAGTGGACAAAGGTGCCCTAGCCGGCCGGACGATTGAGGGTGGAAGTCGATGCGCACGAGGAGGGCAATCGAACAGAAAGGCGAAGCTGCAAAGTATGGACGAAGCCATGTCAGCGCGTGCAGACGCAGAGAAGAGAGAGCAAACTCACGACGCAGATCACGGCGCAGACTCGGCCCAGCCCGACTCGCGCAGGGCGACGAGGTCGTCAACGGCCTCTTTGACATCGTCGTCAAACCTGCCGTCGGTCGCGTCGTGAACTCGTCGGTATCGTGCTCCACAAAGTCTGCGAGGTCGTCCTCGTCGTCTCATAACTCGAGCGAGGAGCGCGACATGTCGCCCTCAGACGGCGACTCGATGCGCGTCTTCCGGAGCAAGCGTCGGCCTGGAGGCCTCACCGATGTCGCTGCATAAGAGGAGCGTTTAGCAAGGTCAGCTCTCGCCGACGGGACAGGTGAGGCTGAAAGGGACGGACAGGTGCTGCGCCGACGGTCCCTGTCCTCGCCGCCTCCTTCCTCGAGCTGGGGCAGTTCCGCGAGCCAGCGACTGAGCTCCGCGGCGGGTATATCGAGCCTGTGCTTCGTTCGGTGAGTGTCAGCGACATCCTGCTTGACTCCAGGGCCGGGAGGGCAGGCTCACTTAGCGCTCAGCCGGACCTGCTTCATTGAGCCCTGGCTGGGCGGGAGCTCGACCTTGAAGAGCGACATGTCGCCCGTGACCTCGAGCAGCCGGACGAGCGACGTGCGCGACGAGCCGGACACCTTGAAGCTCTTGCCAGATGACATGGGCGAGCTAGCTGCGAGCGTTGTTCGAAGGTTCTCCTGCGATATGGTCTCTGGGTGGGTCGGTGTTGTCTCCGTCGCCTGCGCGCTTTTTTCCTAGCGCCCGACAGCATCTTGCCTTCTCCTCATCCCAGCAGTAGCATGTGGCGCCCATCCGCTCCCCAGCCCCCGCCGTCCTCCGGCGGCCACCCCGACGACCGCAGGCGCGACTACGGCCCGCCGCCGCCTCATGCTAGCTCAGGCGGAGGAGGCTACGGCCCTCCTCGCGGCAGCGACTCGTATGGCCCTCCCCCTCCTCCCTCCGGCGGTCCTGGAGGGTATGGCCCTCCCCGCGGCGGTGGATACGGCGACCGGGGACCCCCCGGCGGCGGCTACGACCGTGACGGGCCTCCTCGCGGCGGCGGAGAGTACGAGGAGCGCGGACGGGGAGGGTACGATGACCGGGGTCGCGCGCCGCCTGGCCCGCCCGGTGGCGGAGGATACGACGGCCGAGGTGGACCAAGCCTGCCGCCTGTCGACATCAAGCGCGAGCGTTCGCCCGAGGGAAGGGATGACCCTGGTGCGTTCTTCCCTTCTACGACAGAGCTCGATGGCGATGCTGACCGAGCGACGCGACCTGCAGACGCGCCGAGGAAGCGACGCTCGCGCTGGGGCGACAGCGCACCGACGACCGGTCCTGCGCCTGCCATCATCTCCAACACCAACGTCTCGCAGAAGGAGCTCGACCAGTACGCGACGCGCATGCGTATTGAAGAGATCAACACCAAGCTCAGGCTCGGCGACATCGTCCCTCCTGACCACCAGAGGTGCGTCCCCCCGTCTCGCCACGTGCGCTCCTTGCCCTGCTTGCCGCTGACTGATTTCTTCGTGCCTGCAGGTCTCCCTCCCCTCCCCCGACGTACGACGCTCACGGTCGTCGAACCAACACTCGTGAAGTCCGCTACCGTCGCAAGCTCGAGGACGAGCGCGTCAAGCTCGTTGACCGCGCGCTCAAGCTCGACCCGGCCTACCGCCCGCCGAACGAGTATCACAACACGAAGCGCTCGCGGCAGCCGACTGACAAGGTCTACATCCCCGTCAAGGAGTTCCCCGAGATCAAGTTCTTCGGCCTGCTCGTTGGCCCGCGCGGCAACACGCTCAAGGGCATGGAGCGCGACTCGGGCGCAAAGATCTCGATCCGCGGCAAGGGCTCGGTCAAGAGCGGCAAGGGCAGGCCCGACACCTTCAGTGACGACGCCGAAGACGACCTGCACTGCCTTGTCACCGCCGACACGGAGGAGCAGGTCAAGCACTGCGTTGAGCTCATCAACAACGTCATCGCCACCGCCGCCTCGCTTCCTGAAGCGCAGAACGACCACAAGCGCAACCAGTTGCGAGAGCTCGCCGCCCTCAACGGTACGCTCCGAGACGACGAGAACCAGGTTTGCCAGAACTGCGGCAACCTCGGCCACAAGGTGCGTCCTCCCCTTGCACTCCCTGGCTGAGATGCTCGTTACTGAACTTCCGCCTTGCTTTTGCAGAAATGGGACTGCCCGGAGCAGCGCAACTACGCTGCCAACATCATCTGCCACAACTGCGGCTCGCAGGGCCACATGGCGCGCGACTGCCGAGCGCCTCGCGGCGGCGGGCCGATGCGTCCTGGCTTCGGCGGGCCTGGCGGACCCGGCGGCCCTCCTGGCGGCGTGTTTGACGCGGAGTATGCCAACCTTATGAACGAGCTCGGCGAAGGCGGCGGCGCGCGACAGGGCGCTGCCGTCGGCATGATCGAGGGTCCTGGAGGCGCGTCGAGGCCCCCATGGGCATCGGGTGGACCGGAAGGAGGGCCGCAGGCAAACCAGGAGCCGAGGCTCGCGCCGTGGCGAGACCCCAACAACTGGATCACGCCCGTGCGTCCCCACCTCACATTCGTCACCCGCGGCCTTTGCTGACCCTCATCTCCCTTCTTGCTTGCAGAACCAGCGCATGGCGATGGGCCCCGGCTTTGGAGGAGGCCCCGGCTTCGGCGGTGGGCCCGGCTTCGGCGGTCCGCAGCAGGGCATGGGCTACGGCGCGCCCGCACACAACCCGTACGCCCAGTACGCCGCGGCCTCGCCCTGGGCTGGCGCGCTTGCGGGCGGCGCTGCAGGCGCTTCTGGCGGCCCTGGAGCACCGGCGCTGGCCGCTCCTGGAGGCGCGGCGCAGCCGAGCGCGTACGAGAGCTACTACGCGAGCCTCGCGGCGGCGGGTGGCGGGGCGCCAGCGCCTGGCGGGCAGTGAGCGCGCGCTCTGGCGGGGCAAGGAGCATCTCTGTAACAGGTACGTTCGTAGAGACGTGCGCTGAGCTCTGACGACTTGGCGCAGAGCGTCCGTTTTCCTTCCCTCGCTTCGTACTGCTGCAGGGGCTTGATGTCCAGCGGCACCCTGACGTGACACTGATCCACGATGAACCTTCGCCTCTCGCCCTCTGACAGTCTGACCTCCCCGACTCTCCTGATATCTCCCCATGACCTCCCACCGCGCCTCATTCTTCTTACCTGCTCGGCTCTCGTCTCAATTTTCACCCAATTTCTCGCTGGCTTTCTGTTTGCTCGTACGTTCTTCTTTCGCTACTCATCGCCATCGAACTCTGTCTGACTCCTGCTTCCTCTGCACAGACCTCCGTCTCGTCGCTCACGCCAAGCTCACCCTGTCGTGCGCTCATCCTCGACCCCCTGACGAACGCACCACGACCGGCTTCGCTCGCAGCCTGATCTGACCTGACGGACGCGGCGGACTAGGCCGCCTGTACTTCTTGCTCTTGAGGATCTTTGGATGCTGTTCTCGCTACACCGCTCATGGTCTTCAGGCGCTGTGCAAAGGCAGTGCTCACGAGAGCGTCGCTCAGACATGTCGGGCGAGAACCATCAATCGCATGTTTCCTCCTCAGCCGCGGTCCAGAGCAGCGCGTGCGCCGCCTTGGTCCTCCTGATCCGCAGCGTGCGCCAGCCGAGCCTCGATCATCTCTTGCGCGCGCGGCGGCGGCGCGTCGTCCGGCGTGAAGTCAAGGACCTTGACGAAGATACTGGCGCCGGCTTGTGCTGAATGAAGTGGATGTCGTCGGCCAGTCGACGGTGCGGGGAGCAAAAGAGATTTACGCACCAGTCTGAGGGATCGTTGTGTCGCCGTCGTCCCGGACGTCGTAGGTTAGCATGCTGCGTACAAAGTTGCTGTCAGCCTCGGCCCGAACGGAAAGACCAAAAGACGAACGCACATCTTCGTGCTGTCCATCTGGATGACCGAGCATTCCCTCATTCCGAACGAACTCCTGCATCAAGTTAAATTGCACATTAGCGCATGTTCCCTTCTGAAGGACGCTCGGACGCACACGTCTGGAAACTGAAGGACGCGTAGACGAATGGGGTCGCCCAAGCGGAGGAAAGCTTTAACGTCGGAGACCGCGGGCAGGTCCTGGATCGGGAGGAAGAAGGCCCTTTTGGTCTAGGTCGGGGATTGGTTTGGTCAGGCCCTCTATAGATGAGACGCGCAAAGGCAAAAGAGAACGGACAGTCGTGAAAACGACGCCCACAGACGAGCAGCAGAGGTTTTGAACCGGCTCGTGTAGGTTGAGCTGTAGCAGGTGCGGGGAAGCCTCGGTCTGAGGCTCGGGCGACCGCAAGACATCGTTGTAGTCGAGCAGCACGAACGCATGCCCACACTCTGAGACGAGTACGAGGTGAGGGCCCGCGGGATGCACCCTGTGCTCGTATTCGTCAGCGATTTGTAAGGGTCAAGAAGGGTTGTGCAGCACAAGCTCACGCCCTGTAGCCCTGCGCAATCACATCCTCAAACCAGTGGAAAGACTTCCGACCCTCAAGCAGCCACTCCACATTTCTAGCTGCTAGATTACACGTCTCCTCCACACCGAGAGCGTCTGGACCGAAAGTTCGGGGGGTGTTTCCTTCTGGGCGCAACTTGCCCGGGGGAAGATCAAAGCCCGCGACAATGGTTCTGGGCGGGCCGCCGAACAGCGCTGCCGAGAAAAGAAGTTTGCATGAAGATGCCGTGGTGTCTGCTGGACTGGACCGATGAAACACCTGCAAGCATGCCTCGCGTGAAATGAAGATGTGCGAGGCCGTGAGCTCAACATCTGTAAACGATAACCCTCAGCCTGCGCCGGACGGAACTGACGGGCGCCGGGACTCAAGGGCGACTCACAGGTGATGGAATGACCCCTCTCAATGGTGATGTCGAACTCGTTGACGAGGCGCTGAGCCGGAACGTCCCACAGCCAGGCTTGACGTCCATTTGCCGATCCGATGAGGAGGGTGGGGTAGATGAAGCTGCAAGCGTCTTGCGCTTCAGAGTCGGCTGACACTGACAACGAAAAGACTCTTACGACTCACCGGTACGCCCTGATGAAGCCTGGATTCGTGAGCGTCGCAAAATGAGTTAAGTGCCCTCGGCAACCGCCCTCAGGGGCGGGAAGAACGCCCTCGACAAGGTCAGAGGTGCGGCGGTAAACCTCGTGGCTCATGCCATCTGCAAGTTTGTGACGAAAATAAGAATAGTCAGCGCTGCTCGCTGCGTGATGTCCGAAGAGCGAGCGCACCGGCGTTGTCGAAAACGACGTAGCCGTGACCGAATTCAAGGTGCGCGCGCGGTCGAACCTGGAGCAGAGCGTGAAAGCGGTCAGCTGAGCATGTCCCCGCCGGAAGGTGTTCGAACGAACGTCAAACAGCTCGAAGAGCTGCTGGTTGGTGTGCAGATCCACGACAGACAGGCCTCCTACATCAGGAGAGTTGGGAGTCGGTCAGGACAGGCCGCGCAGCGGCTCGCGCGCGGACGACGGTTGGCGCACCTCCTCGCGCGGTCATGATGAGCGTGCCCTCCTCCTCATCGATTTTGATCCTCCAAGCATCTCTGCGCTCGTTGGCAAGCCAGGCGTTCGTCGCGCGGCCGTTGCGCCAGTTCGTCGAGAGCACCTTCGCTTGTCGGCCTGCGGTCGCAGCCGTCCGCACGCGGCCGATGGGATCAGCGCAATCTCTAAACGAACTTTGAGCGGGAGGGACAGCTCACACGTCTCCCTCCAGTCCCCATCATCCTCCTCGCGTTCCAGCCGACGTGCGGACGGACGCCCGAAGCCTTCCAGCTCGAACACGCTGCGGAAGACGGCCTGCGAATGCGCCGACAGGAGCACATACCACGCGGTGGAGACCCGGTGGCACGCCGCGAGCGAGGCGAGCGGAAGGAAGCTGAAGACGTGCAGGAGGACCTCGGCTGGGATGCTGGGGTGCAGCATGGCCTGGGAAGGGGTAATTACTGACCTGGTGGCCTGCAGGCGTCGGTGTTAAGCGGGCGGAGCCGTCCGACGTGCTACTGACGCCCAACAGGCATCTCCCTTCCTCATCCTCGACGGCCTTCCCGGCATGAGCAAGCGTTCTCCGCAGGCGCCTGCCTTCAGCAGACTCGACTCGGCCGTTTCGCACGCCTCGAGCGGCGCCTCCTACAGCTCGGGCGGCGGCGGCGGCGGCGGCGGCGGTGGTTCGCAAGGCTCGCGCGGCTCGCAGGACGACTCGCTGTACCGAACGTACCGCACGATGCGCGCCCTGTCGGAGTCCTCATCTGGCTCATCGGCTTCGTCGGTCAGGCTCACCAGGCGGGACTCGACGGCTAGCGGCAGCGGAGCGAGCGATGGATCGAGCGTGGAGGGCTCGTTCGTCTGGCTGGTTGTCGTGCGTGCTCGCCCTTGCTCCAAAGACGACGAGCTCGTCCTGACTCTGGGAGCTCATCCCATGACAGGTGAGGGCCAAGCCGGAGCACACCGAGGAGCTAGCGGCCTTCCTCAAGGGTATATGCTTCACAGCCTGCCTCAGTCTGAAGGGCTTGCCTGACTTGGCTGCCCTAGATGACTGCGCCTCGTCCTGATCCTGAGCTCGCTTTGCAGGAGTGTCTGAGCGAATCCTCGAGAACGAGCCAGACGTGCTTACGCACCGCGTCCTCCGCGGCGTCGAGGATCAGGAGAACGACTCTGAAATTGGAGGGAAGTTTGTCGTCTACGCGGAGTGAGTTCCTGCGCCCACCAGCACTTCACGTGCGTCGCCCGTGGCTGATGCTCGCCGTACTGCAGGTTCCGCAACGACGACGCGTTCGATTCGCACCTCCAGAGCGACGAGTTCCAGAAATTTGTGTGAGCGCCGTCCGCTCTACCTTTCCTGTCAGGTCAGGTCCTGACCTGCTCTCGTCCGCTGCCTGCAGCAACAACGCGGACCTTCTCGCTGTCAGTCGCTTCAAGTTCGACGACAGCCTAACGATGCTGACGAACTTTGATTGATGCGCGCAGGGCCCTCCGCAGCTGCTCAACTACCGGGACGTCTCCCTTCCCGATGACACCGACGACTGAGGAGCCAGACGACGGGCGCCGCAGCGCAACGCCGCGACAGGTGCCGGGGTGCGAGGAGAGGAGGGGTGGATGGGCATAGGCTGGGTGATCTTCGGGAATACCGCTGGGCTTCTTTCGCATCTTGATTTCTCTGTATCTCGTTGGGCTTTACGATCATGAATGACCTTCTACGACGCTCTCTCCTACAGGGTGATGACCCGACCTTCCCATCAGCGCCCCTTCTTTATGTCTAGTGCGAGTACCGCGGCGCGTCATCACCGACCAGCTCCCACACTTTCTCCATCCCCCGAACCTCCTCCTCGCTCAGCGGTCCGCCGCCCAGCGCGTCCAGCGCCGCCTCGAGCTGCTCGGGCCGCGACGCACCGAGGATGATGCCGTCGCCAAGGGCGGCGTCAAGAGACGAGTGGTGCGCAATCCAGCGGAGCGAGAGGGAGAGCGGGTGAGGCGTGAGGGTGTTGAGGTATTTGACGGCGGCGAAGATGCTGCGCAGCCCGAGGGGAGGCATTGGTGATAGGACTTCGGAGGACGAGCACGGTAATGAAAGGCTCACCCAGGCTTGAACCACTCGCCCTTGAAGATGGATGCCTTGCGGCTGTCCTCGTGGAACCTAAGGCAAAGTACAGATCAGCGGGGATTTGGAAACGAAGGTAGAACTGGTCGCACCGGCCGCCCTCAACTGACGCAGCCTCCTCTGGCGTCTCCTTCCCCTTGCCCGTCAGCAGGCCCATGGCGAGCGGGCTGTACGCGTAGAACGCAAGTCCATTCTTCCGCAGCGTCGGAAACAGGTCCTTGTCGGCCCGCCGGGCGAGCGCGCTGTAGTTGCCCTGGTAGACGGTCGGGGCGATGAACGAGTGCTCGTGAGCGATCTAGGAACAGCTCGATGGCAGCTCGCGTCAGCGTGTGCGACGACCAGAATATGCACTAGACTCACATCGCAGAGCTTTTGTACCTCCTGCGCGTTGTAGTTCGACACGCCGAACTGTGATGGACGCAAGAAAGTACACGGACGATCAGCCGGCCTAACTCGAGCGACGACAAGGGCTCAATGCAAGGAGCGCACCTTTTCAAACTTGCCCTCCTTGTGCAACTTGTCGATCTCGGTCGCAACGTGCAGCAAGGGCGTGTCGCGGTCCGGACCGTGCAGGTAGAGGATGCGGACCTGCCAAACGGCGAAAACAGGAGAGTCAGAACTTGCGCAGCAGCTCACGAATGGGGAAGCTGGCGACAGCACTTTGTCCAACCCGAGGTCCTTGAGTGAACCCTCGACCGACTGCCGGATTCTGTCGCCGTCCAAAGGACCCATCAAAACCTGCGCGACGGAGAGGATTGTATGTCAGCACCTGCTCCTCTTGCGCCATCGGCTGTACGAGGGGAGATGGCGCTGCAGACCTTCGTGTCGACCTCGAGGTCGGACAGCCCGACCTCCCGCAGCGCGCGCTCGGACCCGCCAGGCCCATGCTCTTCCGTGATACCATAGCCCCGTGCGGTGTCGATGTTGGTGTGCCCGTGGGCGACGAAGGTTGCGACGAGGGCGCGCTGCGAGTCGAGTGTGTGATGCGTGTAGAGGGAGGTCGGCCCGATGTTGGACGTGCCCTGCGAGCGCCAGCCGAGAGGATCAGACCCAGCGCAGGAAGATGCCGGTGACGTGTGCTCACGAGAAGGATGGTGGGGATCTGCTTGGACGGCATGCTCGCTGCCTTGGTTGACGGAAGGTAGGAGGAGGCTGAGGAAACAAAGCGCGCGCGTCGCTCTCCTCCGAGATCGCGCAGTTGCAGCATGAGACGACGTCCCGGAAGATCACTTGCGTTCGCCCGATCCTTTGCCGGTTATGCACAGCGCGCGCGGAGGACGATCACTTGGAAAAGACGGTCACACGCAGTCAACAGGGATGGACCATCAATAGCCCCCGCCCCAGCCGCCCTGGTGTCCACCGCCCTGCCCGCCACCCCATCCACCACCGCCGCCGCCGCCGCCATCATACTCACTGCGGTTCCTCACCCCGCCTCGCGTACCTCTTGTCCGCTTGCCGCCCTCGTCCATCGCTCCTCCAGCGCCGTACTCGCCCGCCTGCGCGCCCCCAAACCCGCCCGGCGCGCCATTGTACCCTCCAGCGCTGGCGTGCGGGGCACCCCAGCCGCCCTGCTGCTGCTGCTGCGGTGGCGGGTGGCCGTGGTTGAAGCCCATCTGTCCTTGAGGTGGACCGCCGAAGCCCTGCTGAGGGGCCGGTGCTGCGCCGCCGCCATTGTTGAACGCTGGCGGAGGGCCGTTGAACCCGCCGAACTGCCGCGGCGGTGGTGCGCCACCAAAGCCATGTTGCGCAGGTGGAAGACCGCCGAAGCCCTGCTGATGAGGCGGGGGAGGGCCGTTGAACCCTCCTTGCGGCGGCGCACGACCGCCGAACCCACCCTGCGGCGCGCCCGCTTGCGGGGGCATGCTCCCTCGCCCGTCGCCTGCGCCGCCGCCGAACCCACCGCTGTTCGCCTGCCCAGGAGGAGGACGCATCATACCCGCGCCAGACGACCAGGACGGCGCATGCGTCAGCGCGGACGGGACCGGCGGGCGGCCCAACTGCGAGCCGCTCCCTGGCGGGCCGTTGTTCGAGCCCACCGAGTAATCGGGCTCGCCGCGTTGCTCACCGCCGAGTCCGGGCAGGGTGCCTGGAGGAAGAGAAGGTCTGGAGGAGGGCAGCGGAGGGAAAGCGGATTGGGGGAAGGGTGTTGAACCGGGGAAGGAACCAGGGAAACCGTTGCTGTTGCCACCATTGGGCCCGTTGCTGAAGCCTCCGAGACCGGGCAGCGCCTCGACTGCGACGTGGGCGGGAGCGATGCGCGTCAGCGACAGCTCAGTCTGATGAGGAGACCGAGAAGACGCACATCTCGGTGCGTTCATCCTGGCCTCTGCCGCCAGACGGTCCTGCTCCTTCTTGAGCCTGGCCTTCTCCTGCGCCTCCTGGCTCGCCAGCACACGGTTGTACGTGCCGCCTCCAAGCCCACCACCTCCGCCATACCCAGCAGCCTGCCCGTTGCCCGGATCCTCGTCCGCCGGTCGGTTCCGGCACCAGAACCGGGTCGTGAAGTCCTGGCTGCCCGTCGCGAGCACGTGCCCGAGCGGGTGCCAGTCCATCGACCAGATCTGCGAGTCGTGCGCCTTCTCGAGCACCAACCGCGGAGAGGGTGAGGCAAGCGTCCAATGGATCAGCGTGCCGTCGAAGTCACCCGAGGTGAGGATGTCGTGGTGAATGGGGTGCCACGAGAGGCCTACGCGGGCGACGAGTCAGCAACACGCTCATGACAAAAGACAAACGCAGACGTACAGGCAACGTCCTTCTTGTGCCCGTTGAATACCTCAAGCTGCTTGAAGGTGCGGATGTCAAACACCCGGACGGACGTGTCTCGACTGCCGGTCGCGACAAGGTTGCCGTTCGGGTTCCACTGCGCTGCGAGGACCGAGTTCTTGTGCAGATAGCTGTCACAGCGCAAGTCGAGTAAGGGTCAGCGCAGCAGCGGCATAAGTAAGAGGCAAGAGAGACGCACGAGGCGAGAGCCTGGCCAGAACGCGGGTCCCAGAACGAAACTTTGTCGTCCGTCGAGCCCGAGACGATCAAGCCTTTGCTCGGGTGCCAGTCGACGCAGCGGACATCCTGCCCGTGCCCGCGCCACGCGCGCTCTTCCCTGCGCTGCTCAAAGTCCCAGATGCGCACGTAGCCGTCGTCGCCGACACTGACGAACTTCTCGTCGCTCTGCGCGAAGGACAGCGCGCGGCATGAGTGCCCCGCGTGCCCAGGAAGCGCCGCCAGGTTGTTCATGTTGCTCTGGAAGTACTTGATCTGCCCAGAGTCCTCGGACGAGATGAGGTACCGCGACGAATGTGACCAGCAAATGGACCGGATCGGCGTGTCGTGCGCCTGCAGGATCGTCTCGAAGTTGAAGGCGAGCCCGTTCCAGAGCGTGAACTCGCCCGACTGAGCGCCGGTGAGCACACGACGACCCTCGGGCGTCCACTGCGCGCAGTGGAGACTCAAAGCGCCGTCAGCAAGTGACCCCACGCAAACTGTCATCGACAAGAGGAGCGACGCACCTTGACGACGTTGACCGGACTGCGGATCTTGTTGATGCTTGAGTGCACGAACTTCTCGGCGAGCGACGTGCTCGAGTTGGTCGGGTACGCAGCCGGCGGCAGCAGCTGCGGTGACGGAGAGGACATCCCAGAGAGGTCAGTATGTGCTCATCACCCTCGGCACGTAGTCAGCCGGTGCGATATTGAGATAGAGACGCACGTCGATGGTAAACTCGGGATCGCTCCGAGGGTAGGGCGTGTACTGCGAGTGCGGCCGAACCTTCCTCAACTAGCTCCCCCGGTCACACAGCACCGAACGCGTCAGTCCGGACCCACTAACGCACCCAGACAACTAGCAGAGTAGGCCAACGCACCAGGTTCCACTTGCCCATCTCGCCAAAGTAGTCGATGGTCCTGCGCGCGCGGAGCTTCTTGGAGCTCTGCGAGTAGTCGCGGTTGCTGAACTCGCTCTGGTGGCTCTGGCGGAACGCGAGCTCGGCCTGGTACGCCAGCTGCGACCGGTCGTCCTGCGGCGGCGGCTTGGCGGGGCCGAAGACGGCGGACGGCTCCCATGGCGAGGGAGGAGGCGGCGGCAGGAGCGACGGCGGCGGCGCGGCAGCCGAGGCGGCGGAGAGGGCGGCCGTCATGGGCCTGGAGGGCAAAGGCAGCTACGCGGCCAAGCAAGCAGGGTACCGTTCGAGAGCCAGAGAGCAGGGGATGACTACACGAGCGGCGAGTAGACTCTATCGGAGGTTGCTGGGTGGGTAGGCGACCCAAGACGAGGAGGCGGACGATGGCGGTTGAGCGCGCGACTGAGTCCAAAGTCTGGCTGCAGTCAACGCTCAGCCCGCCCCCCCCCCGACCGCATCCTCGCAGCTGTCCCTTCAGCTTCTTCTTACCTTGAAGCAGTCCCCTCGGATCACCCTAAACGTGGGCTCTCATCCAGCGCAAGAACGACTTCGAACGGGTTTCTCTCGTCCGGCAGCTCCTCATCCACTACAGCCGACCCGTCCCCAGCGCTTCCCTTCCTTCCCGTCCTTCGATCCACCAACATGTCCATTCCCGCACCCCTCCAGGCGTCAGCTCGCTCGGCTTACAGGCACGTCCTGCGCTCGACGGGCATTCTTTGTGCCGGTGCGTCTCCGTCCTCCCCTCCCTGCGGCACGCAGCGCCCTCTGACGCTTCCCCCCCACCCGTCCCTCTCTCGCATGCAGGTGACCCCCAAGGCCTCGCAATCGCCCGCGGCCAGCTCCGTACGGCGTACGAGCAGAAGCGCGCGACGGTGGACGCAAAGCAGTACGCGGAGGACGTGGCGCACGCGCGCGAGGTCGGCGACATACTGCTGAGGAATGTCGTGCAGGGCAAGGAGCGCGAGGCTGGGCTGTACGGTGCGTCTGCCTCCCCCCCCCCCCTCTCCCACTGCTGTTGTTAGTATTGAACCCGCAAGGCTGACCGAGGGTGGCCGGTTTCGCCTGGATCAAACAAGACCTCAAAATCCTGCCCACAACCGAGGTCGGCAGCAACGACAGCATCAAGAAGGCGAAGACGACACAGCGGTCCGAGAAGGAGCGCAAGAGCCCGTTCCCCAACCGCCTCAGGGCCGCTGGCGGCCAGCGGACGGCGTGATGCGCATGAACGCTAGAGTAGTATGGCGCAGAGTGCTGTGAACAGCTTGACGGTATGGGTGCAAGGGGAGAAGTGCGCCGCGCGCAGCGGGTGGGAGGGCGAATCGGAAGGGTGGCATACGCCGGACACCCTCGCCGTTTCACTCTGTGACCCGCAACCATGCCTCGCATGCCGACGCAATCAGTCATGAGGGGTATCATCAACATCGAAAGGGTATATGCAGGGTGGCTTCGAGGTAACTCAAGCCACCATGTGCCCGTAGCCTGCTCTTGCCTCTGCCAACGCCGTGTTGTCTACGCAGAAGCCAGCTGGGCTACCTACAAAGATGCGTGCGGAAGCCTTCCAAAGAGCAAAGAGCTCCTTGCAA
The DNA here is from genome assembly GCA_014825675.1 of Cystofilobasidium ferigula. NCBI lineage: Eukaryota > Fungi > Basidiomycota > Tremellomycetes > Cystofilobasidiales > Cystofilobasidiaceae > Cystofilobasidium > Cystofilobasidium ferigula. The sequence goes on from MVAM01000108.1 coordinate 46,498, forward strand.
GGACATTGCGCTGGCGACGGCGTGGAGAAGAGAGGAAGGCGGAGGACGGGTGACGGCGGCGGCGGGGCGAAGAAAGGAGCACGAGTCAGGCGAGGCGTCGATACAGCAAGGTGTCCACGAGTGTCGACGGCTGCCCCTGCGCCTATGCTGGCAAGCGTTCGAGCTCCTGCACGACCTCCTTGGCCTGTTCTGCGCGCTGCAGCTGCGCCTACGAGTCCAACCAGTGCGCAGAAGCCGTCAGCGTTGCGCCCAAAGAGCAGTGAAGAGGCGTGGAAGTACGTACAGGTAGGACCGTCTGGAGCTTGGCAAGCTGGTCGAGCGTTGTGCTGAACGTCTGCTTGAGTTCGGATGCATTCTCGAGCGGGGTGGCTGCTGCGGGAGTGCGAGGTGTGGCACTTCAGCTCGTTGAAGCAGCACTGCATGTCCGCCAACGGACGCGAATAGGCACCGAGCGGTTGAGAAGCAGCGAGGAGAACTCACTCGGCTCAATGCCCTCCATGTCCCCCTCCTCGACCGGCGGCGGCACGACCTCGCCGTCCCTCCTCCTCCCCTCGAGATCCGCCATCAGCCCCTGGATCGCAGCCGGCGTCGCCGCTCGGCGCTCGGCGATCTGCACCTGGATGAGCTCCTTCTCGGCCGCGAGCGAGCGGATCTGGCGGTCCAGTGTCTCGTCGAATTCCTCCATGACTGCGGGGGGGGGGGGGGGGGGGGGGGGGGGGGGGGGGGGGGCGGGAAGGGGGGGGGGGGGGGGGGGAGGGAAAGGGGGGGGGGGGGGAGGGGGGGGGGGGGGGGGTTCGTGTGGTGGTTTAAAAAAAGAAGGGAGGGGAGAAAAAAG
>MVAM01000109.1:0-54234 GCA_014825675.1 Cystofilobasidium ferigula
TTGGCCGAATTTCGTCAGCAATTGTGGACGCAGGCCGGACGGCGGACGCCGCAAGCTGGCGGCGGTGTTTTGGATTTCCCGGCGCTGTGCCTGCCGCTGTCAGCGCTCCGCCCGCGAGCCTTGCCCACCTCCTCTCCCTTCCAGCCACCCCTCCGCTCCCCTCTGCCCTCTACACCTCCTCTCATCCCTCCCCGCAGCCGCAGCAGCACCGCATGACGATGGCAGCTCAAGCCGCAGGCGAGGCCGAGCCGGAGGAGGGCGCCCAGGTCGAGCCCGACATACAACGACAGCAGCTCGCCGACCGTCTTGGTCAGGCCTCCCTCAAGCCCTCCCCTCCCTCTTTCTCGGGCCGCATCCCTCATGAACTTGCCACCCCGCCCCTCGAACTGCCCACGCCTAGCACCGAGCGTGGCCGCTTCAGTTTCAAGGATCTCGTGTCGAACGGGCCCAAGCTTAGTCGCAGGCCATCAGCGTCGTCGGCGGCATCTAGGTCGGAGAAGGGTGCGGCCACCCCACCCCTCGAACTGCCCACCCCGAGCACCGAGAAAGGCCGCTTTAGCTTCAAGGATCTCGTCTCGACCGGTCCCAAGCTCAGCCGCAAGCCCTCCGCGTCGTCGGCGGTCTCCAAGTCGGAGAAAGGTGGGAAGTCGGCTGCCGGGAGCGAGAAGGGTGGCCACGACGGAGCAGGCAGCACGGCCAACCTTCTCACCAAGTACGGCGTGTGCGAGCGCGCCGCCATCGGCAAGGGTGCGACGGCTGTCGTCCGGCTCGCGCACAAGTGGGACAGGCGGGAGGAGAAGCTCTACGCCGTGAAGGTGCGTCCCGCGCCTCCTTGTCTCGCTCTCGTCTCCCCTTTCTCCCTATTCCTCTCCCCCCCCCCCTCTCCCTTCCTTATGCTACCTCTTTCTGGCTTAGCACAAGCGAACTAACTTGATCATCCTTGGCAGGAGTTCCGCAAGCGTCGCAAGAACGAGTCGGAGAAGGACTACGTCAAGAAGCTCACGAGCGAATTCTGCATCTCGTCCACCCTCCACCACCTCAACGTTGTCGAGACGGTCGACCTCGTGCAGGACGAGTCGCGGCACTGGTGCGAGGTCATGGAGTACTGCCCCGGCGGCGACCTGTACGCCGCCATCAAGAAGGGCTCGCTCTCACCTCACGAGATCGACTCGTTCTTCAAGCAGGTGCTTGAGGGCATCAACTACCTGCACTCGATGGGCGTCGCGCACCGAGACATTAAGCCCGAGAACCTACTGCTTGACGGCCGCGGTCATATCAAGATCACGGTCCGACCCCCTCCCTCTGCACTGACTGCGTGCTGCTTGCTGCCGTCGTCTGACCCCGTGCCTTTTCTCTTCCAACTGCAGGACTTCGGTGTGTCGGATGTCTTCCGCATGTGCTGGGAGAAGAAGACACACCTCAGTAAGGGTCTGTGTGGCAGCGAGCCGTACATTGCGCCAGAGCAGTTCGAGTCGCGGGGTTCGTCCGTTGCTCCTTCTTGTCCCGTTGCAGGTGCGGCCGCTCACTCAGCCGGAGGGCTGCATCGCCCTGCAGAGTACGACGCTCGGCTCGTCGATGTTTGGGCCTGCGCTATCGTCTTCTACTGCATGCAGCTGCAGGAGCTGCCCTGGGGACTGGCGCGCAAAACCGACCGAACTTTCACGACGTACGTCGCCGCGTACCGCGACCCGGAGCACCTGCACACCGTCCCGGCACCGCTCAATCAGCTGCCGAGAGAGACGCGCCATGTCATCAAGCACATGCTGGACCCGGACCCGACGACGCGCTGGTCCGTCGAGGACTGCCTGAAGGATAAGTGGGTGTCGACTATCGCCTCTCCCGACGGCGCCAATGCTGCTCCATCGATCCGCGAGCCCAAACCTGTCAAGAACTCCTCGCCCGCCGTCACTCCCGCATAGAGTACACTTCTGCATCCTTCGGACGACGACACCTTAGCTCCTTGCGCCCTCTTGCTCTCGGCCGCGTTGACGCAGCGGCCGTCCCCCCCCCCCCCTCCTCCTTGCAACGTCCTCTTCCCCCTTACCCTTACCTCTCTCCATCTCACCCTAACTGCACCACAACCTTCGCCGTCATTCTCACGACCTTCCTGCGCGCTCTTCTCGCTCCCCACATGTGCCGCGCATCGCCATTTTCTTCTTCCGCCGCCCGCCAGCCCGCTCTTTCTCTCATTCTCGGCCATCCCGTGACGATTCCTATGCACCTGTTTCGTGTACTACCGTGGCCTGAGGACGACAGCCTCGCCCGCTCACTTTTGCGCCAGCCAACTCGGGTGCGCAGGGATCGGCACCAGTCAACTCGGGTGCGCAGGGATCAGCATGCGGGTCGGTATTCGTCGGTGGGTCAAGTTGTGCTGCGCGCGACAGCCTTCTCTTGCTGCAGCGATCCGCGTCGGAACCGTTGGGCTGGGGAGGTTGAAAGCCCAAGCCGCTGCACGCCAAACAGCTCAGCTCTGGGAAGGAATAGGTCGGAGATAGAGGGCTCGGGTTGAAGCCAGGCGAGTCACAAACAAGGCAGCGTCCTCTGTCGACAACCTCGAGCTGCCTCCGCCGTCGCCAATTGCTGGTACCCGCCCCCCAGCAACCCGTGTCCTTCCCTCTGCCCTCAGCCCCATAAAGCCCACAGCCCCAGGTCAATGGTCGTTCTCTCCCGCACCCTCCTCGCGTCCTCCGCCGCCCGCAACGCCCAGATGACCGTAGCCCACACGCTCCAGAACAGCACCCTCCGTCAGTCCTGCAGCGTGCGCGCGGCTATGTCGGCTTCACGTCCGAACGAGATCGTGTGCTGATCTCGCCCGTCGTTCCCTTGTCTTTCGCAGCTGCCATGGGTCTCAACGGTACCTCGTCCTCGTCATCCGACTCGCCCTCGGTCGCCGTTCTGCCGCTGCATCGCGATCCGCTGCGAAACCAGGGTGCGTGCTGCTGCTTCGCCGCAGGTTGGTCCTTCAGCCCGCCGACTGACGATTCCCATCCCGTTCGCGTTTTGATGGTCCGCCCCAGACCTCGGCTTCTCGTCGTACAACCGCGCCTTCCACTCGCTCAACGGCCTGCTGCCTGCGTGCGTCGGTCCTGCTAGGGTGCTCCTCGAAGGTAGAATCGCAGCAAGCTGACCTTTGCCTATGCGACTCTCCAACCCTGCACAGCGCCCAGGAGTCGCTGACTCTCCAGAAGGCTCGCGCACTCGCCCAGCTGCGTTCGAAGGCAAGCGGGATTGAAAAGCACCTCTTCCTCGCGAACCTTCGTCAGACGAATGTCCGCCTCTTCTACGCGCTAGGTACGTTTCCATGTTTCTTGGAAGCTGAGAATCGCGTGCTGACCATGCCTGCTGCTTCGATGCCTTGCAGTCGAGGACAACCTGCTCGAGATCACGCCGCTCATCTACACGCCCATCGTCGGCGAGTTCTGCGAGCGGTACTCCGAGCTCTACTCGTACGTCTTTGCCGCTTGCTGCTGCGCGCGACGCCGGCTTAACTCGTGCCCACCTGCACCGCACCACTTCACTCCGCAGAGCGCCCGAGGGTCTCTTCATCTCAATCAATGACAAGGGCAACATCAAGGCCGTACTTGAGAACTGGCGAGAGAAGAACGTCAAGATCGCTGTCGTGACGGACGTGCGTTCTCACTCCTTCGGCCGTTGACACGAAAGCGCGTCGCTCATTCACCCTTGACTGTCTTGAAGGGCTCGCGCATCCTCGGACTGGGGGACCTTGGGCTGGGAGGGGTAGGTATCTCAATCGGCAAGTTGGCGCTGTACGTTGCGGCGGGCGGCGTCAAGCCCGAGGAGACCCTGCCTATCGGTACGTCTCCTCACAAGTCTAGCTTACGCACGAGGCTGATCGCAGTGTCACGTTCTCTGTCCAGTCCTTGACATGGGCACGGACAACGAGCGTCTACTCAATGACCCACTCTACCTCGGTCTGCGACAGGTGTGTCAACCTCTGCACTTGATGCCAGCGCTCGCGTGCTGACAGGCTCTGACATGCACGATGTCAGCCCCGCCGCCCCCTGCAGGAAAACGTCGCTTTCCTTGACGAGTTTATGCTTGCGTTCAAGGAGGTCTTTCCGACCGCGCTCGTCCAGTTCGAAGACTTCTCGTCCGAGGCTGCCTTCTTCTACCTCGACCGCTTTCAGCATAAGGGCGGCGACGGGTTGCATCCGGCGACATTCAACGACGACATCCAGGGCACCGGCAGCGTCATCCTCGGCGGCTTTATCAACGCGGCACAGAAGAACTCGAAGGGGAGCGGGCGTGCGCTGGGCGACCAGAAGATCGGTGCGCCGTTCTCAACCTGCCCTGCTGAGGGCGAATGCTGACGCCCTCTCTTTCACGTCGTAGTCTTCCTCGGCGCTGGTTCTGCTGCCGTCGGTGTTGCTAAGCAGCTCATCGCCTTTTTTACCCGCAACGGCGTCTCGGAGGAGGAGGCTGTCAAGCGCTTCTGGCTCGTCGACACTAAGGTGCGCCGCTTGACCTGCATGCCCCTCCGCTGTCCCTCTGACACCCGGTCCCTCACCGTAGGGCCTTGTCACGGCCGACCGAGGAGACAAGCTCGCCGAGCACAAGAAGTTCTTCCAGCGCTTCGACAACGACGGCAAGCAGTACAAGACCTTGCAGGAGGTTGTGGACTACGTTGAGCGTGCGTCCGCCATGCCATCTTTCCTCGCGCACGGCTCACAAATCTCTTTTATGATGCAGCCACTGCGCTTATTGGTCTGAGCACGACGCGAGGGGCGTTCGACGAGAAGACCATCCGCAAGATGGCAGCGCTCAACGAGCGAGTGCGTCTGGCTTTCCCTTGATTTCACGGCTCAAGCAAATGTGCTGACTTGATTGTTGTCCGCGCAGCCCATTATCTTCCCCCTCAGCAATCCTCTCACCAAGTGCGAGGCTACATTTGAGGAGGCGCTTGAGTGGACGGATGGCAAGGTCATCTTCGCCTCAGGCTCACCGTTCGCGCCCGCCGAGTATAAGGGCAAGAGGCACATCGCCGGCCAGGGTAACAACATGTACGTCCCTCGCTGTCGAGCGTTTGAGGTGCGGTGCTGATTGATCGCGTTCAGGTACGTCTTCCCCGGAATCGGCCTTGGCGCGAGTTTGTCGGGTGCGACGCGCATCTCGGACGAGATGATTGAGGAGGTTAGCGGACAGTCTCTCTAGCTCGTTTGCTGCACCGCTGAGATTTATCATCATCGCTCTCAGGCCTCGCTCGCCCTCGCCGGCTCGCTGAATGCCGAGGAGAAGGCCGACGACCTCCTCTACCCTCGCATCGAACGCATCCGCGAGATCTCGTGCGTCTCATCTTGTCTCTCCCTTTGCCTGCCCACTTCCCTGATGATATTCTGATTCTGGCCTACAGCGCACGCATCGCCGTCCGCGTGATCGAGACGGCCGAGTCGCAAGGGCTCGCGACGAACCCGGCGCTGCGCGGGCTCGCCAAGGATGCGCTGTTCGACTTTGTCGTCAAACAACAGTATCGCGCAGCGTATGACGTCGACACGGTGCACAACGGCGATGGCCACGGTGCAGGTGCGCACAAGGACGGCAAGGCGCTGCTCTGAGCGTGCCTCTGCACTGTACTTCACTTCCTCCTCATGTTGTATCATCTCTGCGCTCTTCGGCCTATGCCGTTCGCTAAGCCCTCTCTCTCGCTCTACTTGGCCGCGCCCCGCATCACAACCGCGTTGCCTTGCTCGCACACACAAAAAGCACGTTGATCCGATGCTATTCCCCGTCTAGCCTGACCGGGGAACAACCTTCACGCTCCATTAGAGTCCAATTCTCTGGCGTAAGGTATCGTCCATGTATCGTAAAAGGCCAGTCGAGCAGCTGGTCCACCAATAGTCGAGTCTAAATCTACTGAATTTCATCCCAGACGAGGGGGAGGAAGACGTGACAGGCGGTCCAGAACTGTCGAGCGTAGACGAAGAAGTCAGTTGAGCGTTCGCAGGGACTTGGGGGACGCAGGGCAGGACGCACGACAAGCACGCTTCGGACGGCTAGAGCAGGGTAGTCGAGCGGCGACGGCCTGACCCACTTGATCGGCTTCGGTGGCGAGGCGGTCGGCTTCTCCGGGTCCGCAACAGCTGCTCAGGGATGAGCGTCAGCCGGCGAACAGGAGTAAAGGGTGCAAGGGAAGGGCGTACCAGCGTACACCGGCTTCGGGTGAGCGAACAGGCACCAGATCGAGTAGAACGCGACGGAGAAGAAGTGGTACGCGAGAAGGAGGGGCTTCGGCGCGAGCGCGCTGAGCAGCGAAACAGGGCCCGAAAGTGCGGTTCCGCCAAGCTGGAAGTATTTGAAGCAGCCCTCGCGAAGGACAGCCAAGTTCTCGTCTGCAAATTAAGGGAGGGGATCAGTGCATGCTCTGTGGTCTGACTCAAAGCAAGAGACGAACCCTTCGCGCCAAAGAGATCGTACAGCGCAACGCTGAGCACGTTGACGACGGCGCTGAGGTTCTTGCGCTCCCAGTGCCAGCGGCCGATCGCGTCCGAGTAGGCATACCAGTCGTCGAGGTCCGGAAGGGCTGATGAGGGCGCAAGGATGCGCGAAAGGTGAAGGACGTCGTGGAAAGCGACGGTCATGCCGCCTGTAGCAAAAGGTCCAGGTTCAAAGATCAGCAGTGGCCAAAGACAGAAAGAGGGTTGCAGACGCACCACCAGTCAGCGGGTGCCGCATGTTCCACGCATCGCCGATGACGACGACGCCCTCGCGTCCGCCGAGGCCACCCTGCTGCCTGGCGGGGAGCCATGAGTTGGGCATCGTTCTCAGCCGCTTGTCGCCGCCCTTCTTGCTCTCCTCAAGCGCGCGCTCGACCGCAGGACGTGTGCACGCCGGCAAATGCGGCAGCAGTCCCTGGAGGTGCCTGAGAAGCGAACCGTCTGCGAGCGAGGGCAGCTTGCCCTTGACATCGACGAGCATGCGTGTCTCGTGCGTCCCAATCTGGTAGCACAGTACGGGCCCGTGCCCGCTCCCGAGGATGACGTTGCCGTGCCGCGGGACGGGGAGCTCAGCGTCGTCGAGGACGAGGCCGACGAAGTGCGAGCGCGTGACGGGCGCGGGCGAATTGGGCGAGCGAAAGCGCGAGAAACAGCCGTCGGCGACGATCGTGAGCGGCGCGTACAGGGACGTCTGGGCTGGCGGACAGGGGTTCTCTGGCGTTGGGCGGAGGGCGACTGAGACGCCGATGACCCGTGTCGAGGAGGGACAGGTGATGAGCTCCTTGACGGTTGCTGCGAAGCACGAGTTAGGTCAGTGCGATGGGGACGTGCGCATGAGGAAGGGACGACACACCCTCGACGACCAGGCAGTCCTCTGCGCTCTTGGCCTTGCGCCTAAGCGCGTCGATGAACTTGCCGTGCACGAAGGCGCGACCCTCAACGCGACCCGACTCGGTCTGTCCCGCCTCTTTGCCCTTGCCTGCTGGTGACGGAGGGTACGGGATCTCCACTTGCTGTCCCTCGTACTGATAGAGCACAGAGGGGGTGGTCAGGACCGCGCGCAGCCGAGCAAAGGAGATCGACAAGGACGAACAGTCGTGCAGTACCCGAGCGTTGGCACCGCGTCAATCCCCTCGAGGCACTCGCCCATCCCGAGCGCGCGCAGGGCAGCGACGCCGCCGGGCTGAAGGAGCTCGCCGACGATGCGGTCTGGCGGAGAGAGGTCGCGTTCGAGCAGAAGCGTCCGGCGGCCCGAGGTGGCCAGCGAGTAGGCGAGTGCGCTGCGGTCGGCGGGGAGTGGTAAGGTAGAAGGATAAGCAGAAAGGCGTGTAGCGAACCCGCGAGAAAAAGCGGACGAGGCAGGGTCGAGGGAAGGAAGGGAGAGGAAGCAAGCAAGCAGCACGCGGTCAGCGCGCTCCTCCTGTTCAGCCCACAGCAGCTCAAGCAGCTGGGACTCACGAGCCAGCAACGCCGGCGCCGACGACGATCACGTCGAATTCGGAGTGCAGATTAAGGACCATCGAGGATGGGGTCGAGGCGAAGGAGGGATTGGGAGGAAGGCGAGGACGAATAGAAGGTGGGCGGATCGGAAGGGGAGGGACAGGCGCGTGGGCTGAAGGCACGAAGCTAAGGCCGCCGAAGTCGAACGAGGGACAGGGCAATGAGCGAGGGTATGTGCGTAGTGACGGGAGCCTTGACGAGGGCAGGCTGCAACCTATGTAGGTCTATCGAGGGTGGTATCGTCTTCTGGAAGGGCAAGGGGGGCGGAAGGCGGTCGAAGGCTGCATCGACGGCGTCGTTCGATCCGCGCGGGCGACACGAGCCGTCGACGCACAAAGGACGCACAAAGGACACCACTTTCCTTCACCTTTCAACATTGAGGGCGGCTCGCAGCTCGAGGCAAGAGGGCTGGATACGACGTGCAATGCGAATAAGCAAAATGTGTGTGCGTGTGATGATGGTGGTGTCGCTCGCCCCGGTCTCTGCGAGGGTCGCTTCTAAGTACTCCTTCCTGGCAACCGTGCCTCCCCTCCTTCCCACCTCCCCGCCAGCCCCTTCCACCGCCTCCTCTCGAAAATCACCGTCACTGCCTACTGCCCGCCCATCCAGCCGCCGACAACCTCGTAGCACGTGACCATGATCGCGCACGCCGGCGCGACCTTGGCCAGCCGCGGGATCAGGCCCGCAAACAGCGCGCCAGCGCCCTCTGCACGGACGATCTCGCGCAGGACGGCGATGGTGCGCGTTGATGGCGGCGGGCCTGCGGAGGGGGAGGATGCGGGGGAGGATGGGGTGGCGAAGACTTGGCGGCGGGTCTTAAGAACGTCGAATGGCGTCGTGAGGAGCGCCGCAATCTGCGGACACAAGAAGCAGGATATGAAAGTCGGTACGCGGGTCATAAGGTGTGAAGAGCTCCATCGGGAGGCAAAGATGAACACGCACCATGCCCGACCCCGCGCCGGCGACAACTGGTCGCGCCCACTCACTCTCTCCCAGCCCTCCCGCGCCATACTCGTCCCTGCTCTTCTCCCAGCGCGGACCAACGAGCAAGCGGCCCTTGATGACCTCGTACCCCGCCCAGTAGATGCCGCTGAACGGCACGTCGCGCCAGAGCGTCGCGCCGAGGCCGGTCCAGAGCGTGCGCAGGCCGCGGACGCCGACCTCCTCGCGCAGGTGCCCGAGCGTTGACCGCACCGTCGGCGCCGGTTCGTGCGGGGACGACACTGCCTGCAGGCGCGTGCGGAACAGCTCCAGCGGGGAGATGATCGTCGCGGAGATGGTGCGCGCGAGCGCGCCGGCGAACAGCGGCGTCGCGGCGAGCTGGGTGTCGCTCGCCTGTGCGGGCAGCATCGCCATGCGCAAGTGGTCGTACCCAACCATGTAGATAGCGCTCGACGGAATGCCCATCGTCATGGTCGTGCCGACGCCCTTCCAGAAGCCGCGGACGCCGCTCTCGGCCGCGACCGCCGACACTTCGGACCAGAACCCGCGCGTTGTCGCGCGCGAGGCGAGTGCAAGGTCCGAGACAAGTGCCTGCCAGCGTGTTGGAGGGGCCGTGCAGCCTGCTGGTTGAGGCAGAGTGACTGTTGAAGAGGTCGACGGCGACGCAGCAAGGTGCGCTGCTGCTGCTCGTGCCGCAGCCTTCGAGGGTGGAGGGGCAAAGTCAGGGGTGGACGAGCAGGTGATGGCCGGTCCGAGACGCGAGGATGACGTCTGAGCAGACGAGGAGGAAACGGAGGAGGAAGCGGAGGAGGAAGCGGAGGAGGAGGAGGAGGAGGAGGAGGAGGCCAGCGTGCGTTGGCAGCATGACGCTGGGTCGGACTCTGGCAGCGGTGCGGGAGGTGGCCGACGGGTCTGGAGCCGCGTCTTGAGCACGTCGAACGGCGTCACTGTGGCGGAATGCGAATGAGGGACAGGTCTGTCAGCGATGTACGCTCGGGCTGCCAGTAGAAGGGGATGCTGGGACCGACTGAGGAGGGACGTGGCGACCGCGCCCGTCATGGCTCCAACGCCCTTTGCCCCGATCTGGCCGAGCAGGCCCTTATCCGGCGGCGGTGGTGCGGGCTCGTCGAGCAGGTGGCTATCGAGGAGGAGGTTGGAGGACGCCATCAGCCTCGAAGTCTGCGAGACTTGGGACCGGAGGAAGGAAGGGAGGGAGGGCCAGGTGGACGTTGGGCGGCGGAGAGCTGACGGCAGGACTGGCAGCAGCGCACTGGCCTCCTCCGCAACGACGTCGTCCCGCCGCCTCTACTATCAGGCAGACGGCGATGCCGCCCAAGGCACGCATCAGGATGCCGCCTTCCGTCGCTGCCAGGTCTCCTCGACCGTTACCCCAGGACCGCGTGTCGCCAGCGGGCCCCAGCCGAGCTACCGCTCCTGCTCCTGCTGCGCTGTCAGCTGTCCCGCCGTCGAAGGCGCAGAAGGTCGACCCGTTCGCCCACCTGCCGATCTACGATTACAAGACGTTTCCGGAGGGCTTGAGCGATTCCGACCAGCCGACGCTGCTCCTTCTTAGCGACCCGAGACTTGTGGACGAGGCTATCGGCTACCTCACTTCGTGCGTTGCTTGCCCCCTTTTGTCCTGGCGCAGCAGTCCTTCGATGGCCTGACCTGATAGCTGCTTGCCTCTGGACCCCTTGCAGACCCGTCGGGCTCGACAGTGCGTGTTAAGCTTCTCTGCAAACGTGGCGCTATGTAGCTGATGCCCAACGCTCGTTGCTGCAGTTGAATGGGCGCCGACGTTCGTCAAGGGTGCACCGATCAAGCCAACGTCGCTCTTGCAGGTCTCCGACGGGTCGACGATCCTACTCGTGCGCCCCTTCAGCTCGTATTTGGAATCGTAGAGCTGAAAGGCGCTCTCGCGAGCTGGAATCGAGCAGATCCAGACGCTCGGCATGCTCAAGGCTTGCCCGCCGGCGTTGAAGGCCTTCCTCGAGGACCCGTCCGTCATCAAGCTCGGTGTCGGCATCTTGCGTGCGGCCCTTGTACCTTCAGAGGGGCCGGAGTAAGCCTCGCTGACATGCCGTGGACTCGTGTACAACAGCGGACAGCGCGAAGCTGTCAAACGACCTTGGGATCGCCTGCAAGGGCTGCTTTGACCTCAATAGCTTAAAGCCGGAGCCCACAACAGTACGTCGGCGTAACCCTCATCATCTCTTGAGAACACGCTAAAAGGATCTGCTCCGTCTGAATTGCGTGTGTGCTGCAGAAGGTGCCAACCAGCCTCGCAAAGCTCACAGGGGAATACACCGGCCGGCGGCTGCACAAGAGCAAGGGCGTCACCATGTCGAACTGGGCTGTGTCCAAGCTCTCGCCCTCCCAGATCGCCTGTACGTCCTCCTGCGTTGCCCTACTTTGAGCGAGCTAACGGCTACCGGTTTCTTGACAGACGCGGCAAACGACGTACAATCTGCCGTGCACGTTTACTCCCGTCTTCACGCCCTTGCCGCCGCCTCATCCTTCGCTTCGCACCCAGCCCACCCTTCGACCTGGTCCTGGACCGCCCCGGGCGCTTCTCCGCACCCCTCGCCTGACCCGAACGCTCGGCGCGTGCCAGCGGAGCTTGCCCAGCGTGCGCAGGCGGCGCCACCTGCTATGGACTTCTCGAAGAGCGGGTTCATCCCTCCGGGGTTCAGCATGCCGCCGCGGGACGAGGGGAAGCCGGCGAAGAAGAAGCCGAAGGAGGACGTGACTGGTGCGCTGTCGCACACTTCTCTCCGAGCTGATGGACGAGGCTGACGCTGGCGTCGTCGTGCGCCAATGTGTAGCTTGGTGGCCGAGTGCCGTCGCTCAATTCCGGCAGGGCAAGTCGATCCAAGCCGTGATCGCTGCCGTCCCACATCCGTGCGTCTCTCTATCTTGGAACTTTTATGTCGCCCCGAAGAGGGAGCGTCATGGCTGACTTCAACTGAACGCCCTTCTAACACGCAGGACGACAGGACCGCGGCCGCCAATGGACGTCCGGTCCGTCCTTTTCCGCTCTCCTCATGGTCCTCAAACCTGATCCTGACGGCCCTCTGTTTCCGTTACACAGCTGGGCGATCGCCAACCACCTCTCGCGCGCCGGGCAGTTGCTGACGGCCGAGGAGGGCAGACGACTGACGGCTGGGGTTGCGTACAGCGAGAAGGGCCGGTTCGCGCTCCAGAAGACAGTGTACGATTTGGTGCACCGCGGGGCTGCCTGACCTTTCAATGTCTGATGGACTGGCGAAGCTGTGACTTCGTGAACGTGAAAGGACTGGCGGGCGGCACGCCCTGCAGACGGGAGCCGGCAGCAGATGGCAAGCTCTGCGGCAGTTTGGTGCGAGCTGAGGGGGAGAAGTCATCAATAGCCCTCCTTCTCGCGCAGGTACGTCTGGACCTGCAATGCGCAGGAAAAGGACGGGCAGTCAGTCATTGATCTACGCTGGCAGCGGTAGACGGCGACGCACGTAGTCCTCGAGCTTGCGCCGGCCGTTACGCTCTGTGCGCCAGATCCAGAAGATGATAGCTGAAGACCAGCGAGAAAGGGAGTGGGAGTTAGCACGCGGCGGGTGCTCAGTAGAAGAGAAGGCGCTTACAGGCGACGATGATGGCCGCTACGCTCGCGCCTACTGTGATGCCCGCGATGCGCCGGGTGCGCAATGTGCTGTGACCGCACAACGGATCAGTCCGGCATCACAGGGCCGTGCGAGGAGGCTGAGGACCTACTCTGGCGCGCTCTTGACCACGATATAGTCGACGTCGAGCTTGCTCCCGTCTACGTCCGTCACCACGACCTCATGGAGCGTATTCTCCCACCCGCTCCCAAACCACAGCAATTGCTGGACGAATCCGGCCTTGCTCGAGCCGTTGAACTTACCCTGCGGGACGCCGTCGAACGAGATCGAGTAGACGCCGTGGTCGGGTTGAACTGAGCCGAAGAGGTAGAGCGCGGAGCCGGTGAAGTTGATGTTTGCGGAGGCGGACGCTTGTTGGGTGTACGTGCTGCATGTTTCAAAGCAGAAGAAAAGGTCAGCTTCCTTCTTTAATCCGGCGCTCAAGCGGCATGCGTCGAGAAGGAACGCACCTCGTTTGCATGTAGGTGCCCTACGCGCAGCACCCGTCGAAACCACGACCTTAAGTCAGCAGGCGTCCTCGCACGGACGAGGATCGCAGACGTACCTGACTCGCGGCCGCGCCGACGCCCCACGGTCCTTCGTAATTGAAATGGCTCGTGTCAGCGTCGTCGAACGTATAATTGTTGTTCCCTCCAGTCGGAACCACGAGCTCGACGTGCTCGAGCGCGAGCCAGTCCGATCCGGCCGCGGCGGAAGTGTTGAGGGTAAGGGTATGAAGGCTGTCGGACGCAAGGTTTGTGAAGGACCCGAGAAGGCCGTCGGACGTCGTTGGCGAGGCGCCGTCAACAGAGAGGGTGTAGAGGGAGGACGATGACGAGCTGCCGTAGACGTGTGCCGCTGAGCCTGACCCGAAACGCAAGGGATGGAAAGGCTCCGGTCAGCGCGTCAAAACTCAGCCGCCCATAGTCCGACAGCAAGCGTACCGTTAAACGAGAAGCTCATCGATGAGCCGCCGCCGTACGTCCAGCGTACGCCGTCCGCTGCGCCGGCCGGCGCGTACGAGCTGAAGCCCCCTCCAGACGCATTCCAACCCCCGTTTGCCGGCCCGTCCGCGTACGGCGAGAAGGAGAGGAAGGGTGAGGTGAAGGGGATGTAGATGGTGCTGCAGAAAGAGTAGCATCCGAGTCCGGGGTACGAGAGGGGTCAGGGGTCAGCGAGGCGGCGCGCGTTAAGGATGGGCCGCCGAGCAGGACGCACGCAGACATGGTTCTTGGCCGGTGGCTCCAAACCTAGCTAGCTGGAGTTGTCTGGAGTGTACCGGAGTACCGTTCTCCTGTACTGCAGCTCCTTGGGAGATGTGTCGAAGGAGAAGGATCAATGCAGTCGGAAGTTGCGCGTTGACGCTCCTCTTCCGGCGCGAAGGCTGAAGCAACGAGCTCGCAACGACCATCCGCATCTTCACCTCCTACCTCTGGGCCTCTCTCTCTCTCACACATAGGCCGTCTTGTCGGCAGGGTTGCCGGGCATGCGCCACTATCACGTCCTGACCTCGGCCGGCAAGCCCGTCTTCAGCTCGTGCGCCCACTCTCCGTGCGTGCTCCCGCGGCGACCAAGGGGCTGACCTCTGCCTACCTTGCTTTCTCAAGACACCCAGATGACGCTGATGCGACCAAAGCAGGCGTCATACAGACTCTCGTGTCCATCTTCCTGGACGCTGATTCGTCGGACAAGCTACGGTGCGTCCCTTAGTCGATCTCACCAGCGCTTTCACAGCCGCTGAGCATCTCTCCCCTTCTCCCTGACACTTGACAGCACGATTCAGCACGACCAGACAAGCATCACCTTCCTACTCAGACCGCCAATATACTACGCGTGCGTCTCCCAACCGGCGCTGCCAGAATCCATCGTGCGCCGCTCCTCTTCTTGAAACCTCGCGCGCAGCACGCTGACCGACGGTACGAGAGCAGGCAAGGACGCACCTCGAATACTTGCATCTCGGCGTGCTGTCGAACGTACCAGAACAGCAGCTCGAGCGCATCTTCAAGGGGCGAAACAACTTTGACCTGGGGCGGCTACTTGACGGTGGGTCGCTTCGTGTTTGCGGGTATCCTTTCTGCTCCAAACGCTCGAGCTGAAGCATCACCGTCCTGCATTGCAGGCACCAACGCCTTCTTCCAGACTCTACTGCATTCTCTCGGCAATGATCCAAGTCTTCTCACACACTCCTTGACACCAGTACGGATGGATCCGGTCTTGCGGCGGACGACGGGCAAGTGCTTGTCCAGCTGCTCCAGCAATTCCGTGCGTCCCCCTCATGTTGAAAGGCGCGCGGCCCGCTGACACAGTGAGTGCTGGCGCAGGATCTCCTCTATGCGCTTCTCCTATCTCCCGAGCTCCTTCCCATCACCCTCTTGCGCCCTCGCAAGCACTCAATCCACCCGTCAGACCTACACATCCTCCTCGCGCTCATCCGTTCTTCCCCAGCCCTGCGCGAGGCTGGCGGAGAAAGCTGGGTACCTCTCAATCTGCCTAAGGGCGGCGGGTGGGCGTGGGTGTACGTCTCCTTTTCTGAGGACGGGGGTGGAGTGGGGTTCGTTGGCGTCGGCCGGGAGAAGGACGGGTTTGGCGGGATGCAGGCCGTCAAGGATCAGGTGGTAAAGGTGTGTCGCAGCCTACTACTGTGCTCAATAAGCCACTGACCCCTAGGGTCGATTACAGGAGCTGCATGAGGCGGCGTCGTTACCGAAGCTGGAGCGCGCTCTATCAGCGCATTCGTACGACGTTGGTGCGCTTTAACCTTCCTCGCACCAGCAAGCACAGCCATCTGACAGCGTCAATTTTTTCCAGCCGATCTGAAGATCGAGGGTCTTCTGCACTTTGTGTTCAAGTCGTGCACGGCGGTGCAGCTTACTTCGCCGAGATGGAGCGCGCCGTATGAGGACGAAGCGTCGCAAACAAGGTTCGTAGTCATCCACGCTCCTCCCTGTATCGTCACGCTGACGACTTACCCCGGCCGTACAGGCTCCTGGCGCACTACGAGCGGGCTCATGATGCGCTGCACAATCGGTCTTCGGCCGGTGCGGAGCCGTTGACGCTACTCGTCGTCCGCACCTCGCAGGAGTGCATCCTTGGCTGGGCACGTCTACTCTCCTTCACCTCTCCTTCGCATCCCATACTTACGCCCAGTTGATGTGGAGCAGTTCACGCAGGCGTTCGAGATGTACCTGTCGTGTCCGCTGGACGCACCACGAGATCGGGCTCTCGCCATCGCCAATACTGTTGCGCGCTGGGTTGTGCGCGAGGAGAGCAGGATCTGGTTAAAGGATACGCCAGTCTTCTGAATGTCTCTTCGCTCGATGCCTGCTCCAGGGTATAGCAGCAGGTCATGGCACGAAAGATACATCGACGCCCTGCCTGCGCAGTGAGCAAGATCCTGCCACTGATGGACAGAAGGCTTTGTCCTCACCCGCCGCTGCACCTCCTTTACCGTTCCTGCAGACACCACTATCTACGCGAGATAGCGACGGTGCGCTGCGAGCATCCTCAAACTGCCCTTAGGTGCGGGTGCGGCAAGGTTGGTACTCGTGCGCGCGCGTCCGACCTCCGCCTGGAAAACGACGGCGACGGCGTGTGCATCGAACCGCATCCTCCTTCCTCCGCTTCGCCTCGTACAGCTCCCCTCTAAACAGCCCTTGCTTGGCGTCCTCCACCTCGCTCGTTCCACAGCTCCGGTCTCTTGTCGCTATGTCGGTCGTCCGCTCGCTGGTCGCCTCGACCTCTGCTCTTCCTGCCGCCGCTTCCTTCTCCGCCGTCCGCCGCCTAAGCACGCAGGCCGCAGCGTCCACGCCGCTCGCCGTCAAGTACACTTCGCAGACGGACAAGTGGCTATACGGCGTGCCCGAGGCCATCCAGGCGCGCCTGCCGCCGGTTCACCTCGCGCCGGCGCCGCCGGCTCCGCAGGACCGGCCGGTGAAGCCGCCGCGTGCGCCGGTCGAGACGCCGGCCAAGTTCGTCGGCGTGCTCGGACGCGGGCTCGTCAAGAAGCTCAAGGGTAAGGTCGACCTTGAGGCTATGACCTGGCACGAGTTCATGACGTTCTCGGGAGAGGACTGGATGGAGAAGGGCGCGCTTGACACGAAGGATATGCGGTGCGTCCTCCTGCTTCTCCCGCGGTCACCTCGCCTTGAGCGCTTCTGGCCACTGGCTGACCTGAGTGATCTGGTGCTGGCGTGCAGATACCTCACGCGCATCATCAATGCGTACCAGACGCGTGACGCAGACCCGAGGGCCCTGGCCGTTGAGCGCAAGAAGCCCAAGAAGTACCGCGCGTACGTCCGCCTTTCTCTCCTCCTTTGTTCCCTTTGCTTTCTCCTTCCGTGTGCGGCGGATTGGCTGCGAGCAGCGGTCCTCTCAGACCTCAGGCTGACCTGCTCCCCGCGCTCGCTCACAGATGGGGCCCCGCCGTCCAGAACGGCATCCGTATCCCGGGTGCGCGCTTCAAGCTCGACCTCGCGCACGCGCCCCGGCCGTTCGGCATGCCCGGCTTCCCCTTCCGCGGCGTCAAGCGCGAGTAGACGGGTGCTGGATGAGAGGGACGGCGATCGCATGGGTTGTTGTCGGCGCAGGACGATCATGGTCGCGACGTTGCGAAGGCGGAGGACGGTGGGCGAGGCGCGAGGTCGATCAGCGTCATGGATCATCAGTCCAGACACGCAGCAGAGGATAATCGACCAAGGGGATAGTAATCCGGGAGTATAGAGGCATTCAACAGGCGGAGGGAGAGAAGAGTTAAAAGGGGCGAGCATTATAGAGTTACAGGTTGAGGGAGGGGTGAGGGGGCGATGATTCACCAAGGCAGGGGAGAACAGTCAACCAACAGGGCGGCGGTCCTATACTGGAGGGAGGAGCGGCGGTTGTACATCAGGAGGGAAAGGAACAAGTCGACAGGGATCAATGAGTCCGGGGTGCCTCTTGAAGAGATTGTTAGCAAGGGCGTGGCAAGAGCATATGGAGGAAACAAGATGCTTCATCTCAGTGACCGAGAAGAGTCCGTTTCACAGAAGAGGAAAGACCCGGACCTCTGAGCACGACGTTGGCCGGCGCGACGCGGAGGGCGAAGGTCTCGACAGAAAGAGGGGCTCGGTGGCCTAGTCCTCCTTGATCTCCTTCTCCGACTTCTCTTCCGCTTCCTCGTCATCCTCCCCCGCTTCCCCGCTGAGGAAGTGAACCCAAGACGTCCTGGACCTGGACGGCCTGCTCACACTCGATGACACAGAGAAAGTCCAGCGGCGGAAGGGCAACCGTCGAGGAATCCTCGACGGCACTGGTACGGACTGGTCTCCTCCTTCTCGGCGAGGGACGACTGACGTGGTAAACAGGACGCGGGTCGCGGGCACGCACTTGAGCATCTCTTTCTTCCTGCCGTTGAGAAGCCTCAGCTAGCCGTCTTCGCATAGTGAACAGCCTAGCGTTCGACACAAGAGTGACCAACGATCATCGCAAGCACAAGACCAAGATTCCAGATGACCGAGCATAAGATCCGCAACGTTCCCTGACTCTCCTCCGGTCGCTCTTAAAAGCGAGTTCCAGATCTAGATCGCTTGCCGTATACTAAGGTAGGTTGTTGGCCGCCTCGAGGTCGGGCAGGACGACGGCTGCCATCCAGACCAGCATGATCTGCAAACGATGAAAGCATCAGCCCGTGCCTTTCAGCCCTGAGCGATGGCTGAGCAAACGTACCTCAACGCGCGGCCCAGACAGCGGGATGTTGATAGCTGAGAAGGATGTGTTCTTGCCCCTACGCTTGGCCTCGGCGACCTTCTCCGCCTGCCGCTGCCTGCGCTCTTTGGCCTTCGCAAGGGCGCGGATCACCATCGTCCGCGCTGCGTCGAGGTGCTTGACCGGGTCGTCGAACGGCGCGGGGATGGCAGGCTCGACCGTGTCGCTGGGCGTAGAGGGCACAGGCTCCGGCTGAGGGGGCGAAGAGGTCGAAGCTCGGAGGTCGGCGATGCCGCGGGCGGCGGCGTTCGTGCGGGGACCAAAGGCGTACCGCCAGGTTGCGAGTCGCTCGAAGATCCTGCAGTCGCCCAAAAGCAGGTGCGTTAGAGATGTTACGTCCCTTGGCAAGAGTGAGGAAGATGGCGCACTCGAGGAATTCGGCCTGGGCCATCGACCTCGCGGGCAGGAATACGGGGTACCCCTCAACGCCGTCGATGAGGTGTGTCGTCTTGAGGTACGCCTCGCTCGCGCTCTTGATGTCGCCGAGCAGCAGGTAGCACAGCAGGATGCAGTAGTGCGACTCAACCAGCAGCGGGTGGTATGTCGTGAACGTCTGCGTGTGCGAGTGCCCGTGCTTGTGCGCATCGGCCGAGCCGTGGGCAGCTTCATGGGTAGAGGGTGAGGGGTGCATGCCGTTCGTCAGAAGTTTGAAGGAGTCCCCCGCCGCGGACGAGTCGGCGTGGATACAAGTCGACTCCATCTACGAGTTGATGGACCTCGTCAGCCAATGACCCCACCTGATGTTCTTGCCAAGCTAGCGCACGCACCTGGTCGAAGTGAGCGACGAAGCGCTCGTGGTCGCGGATGGCCTTGCGCGCGAGCGCATGGACGTCCGCCTTCCACTTGTCCTGCTCGTACTCGGCGCGGTACGTCCTGTACTTCTCGCCCTTCTTGGCGCCGAGCGGGCCTTCGGTGTGGCCGTTCTCGACGCCGCCGAACCGGCCGCCGGGAATGTTGCACAGCCGGACCTCGACGCCGTCGTTTGTCCCGTTGCGCTTGACGCCCTCGATTTCAAGCGCGGCGCCCTCGATAAGCCAGACGGCGTGCGTAAAGTAGCTCGACGCGCGCAAGAAGAGGCACTGGGGCTCCATCGGCAGCGGCGCTTCGGGGCGGGCCGAGGGGTGCTGTGGGCGGTCGTCCAAGGGCGCGGAGAACGGTGAGCTGCTGCAGTGCGGCACAAGGTCGAGCGACGAGTCGTCCTCGACGGTCGCGCTCGAGCTATGGTGCACGAGCGCAGAGGAAGAGGAGGACGTGCCTCCTCCTCCTCCGCCGCTGCCACCCGAGCCTTTTGCCCTTGCCTTGCCCTTGCCCTTCTTCTTCGCGCCCTTTCCCGGCGTCCGGCGCTTGCGTTCTACCCTGCTTTCACGCAGCGCGTGCGTAAAGTCCCTGGCAGCGGCCGAAAACTGGTCGAGGAACATCTTGACGATGCCGCGGGTGCGGAAGAACTCGAGCCGGCCCGGCGCGCGCGCGATCAGGTGGTCGAGCACCGCCGTCGTCGTGTTCTCGGCCACCATGCGCGACGGAATCTTTTCGTGGAAGAAGTTGACGTAGAGGGCATCGATGTTTTCAGGGTCTGCGCATGCGGGCGATGGAGGTGTCGGCCTCAGTGCTGTTTGGTTTGAGTGTGTTAAGGAGGGCACGCACCTATCTTGAGCACCTTGTCTGCCAGATCGTCAAGCGCCGTCGCGCCCTGCATGACCATGACCGAGCAGGCAACCTCGTCCCACTTGTACGCCTCCGCGAGTCTCTGGCAAGCTAGCACCCTGAGTCGGTGCGTCCTAGTCGCGTTCATGCTCGCCGGCCTGCCGTTCTCGCCCTTGGGAGGCTCAATCGCATTGAGGCTCTGGGCCGAAAGTGCCGAGAGGTTGAATGCGGTCAGGCCCGAGCTTGCGCGGATCGCAAGATCCGACGCCTCGTCAACGAGCCGGCGAATGTTGATGATCGACCGGAACACGCCTGGGTCTATTGGCGGCGGGGTCGGCGCGGACGCGCGCTCCTTGCCGGTCCCGAGCAGCTTGGAAAGCGGGATGGACGAGCTGCCGTTGGCGCTCGCGCTGCTGTACTGCGCGGAGAGGGAACCGGCGGTAAGCGCCGACGACGACGACGAGGCGGTGTCTGAAGTCGGCGAGCCGAGCGCGAGAGGCGACGAGGACCGCAGGGACGACGGCAGCGGTGCGAGGGAAAGCGGATCCAGATTCAAGGCGAGAAGCGACTCGAGCAGCTGTAGCGAGCGAGCGTGCGCCAAGAGATTGTCAGTACGCTGAGCAGGCACAGGTCGTGTGCACGACCAAGACGGCCTCGTCGAAAAAAGCGCGGACTAAACGACGTACCTCGACGGGCAGCTGCAGCCAGGGACCCTAGCAAAAGCAAGCACTGGATGGTCAATGCATGCTCTAGTCAAGACGGACGACACGACGTACATGGTACGCCGATATGTGTCGCCAGTGCTTGTTGCGGCTGATGCAGAGTGAGCTGTTGGCCCTCTGCGCCGACGGCGGGGGAAGAGGGACCTTCCCTCCTGCGCCCGATGCGCCATTCTTGAGCCCGTTGGCAGCGACCGCCCGCGCGAGCACGGCGTCGTCGTCATCTTCAGCAAGCGCGGCGGCGGCCGACTTGGGCTTCTTCTTCTTCTTCTTGCGCTTTTTGGCGGCCGCGGTCGGGGACGGGTCGTCGTCGGCTGCCGAGGGCAAGGGCGAATCGGACAGGTCCGTCGCGGCCAGGACTTGCTCGAGCGGCCTCCCAGCAACGGACGAGGAGGAAGCAGACGCCATCCGCCTGTCGACGCAGCACGAAGGGGGGACGGAGACCGGAAGCTGGATGGGGTCGAGGGCGAGCTCGTCGTCGTCGCTGGGCTCAGCCTCAGCCGACGCACGAGAAGGGCAGCTCGCAATACTCATCTAGGCACCACCTGCGCCTGATGTCGGTGTCGCCCGATAAAACAAGCGCATCGAGCTTGGAGTATGGCCTCTGAATCCCCCTCTTCCGCTTTCGCTGACCTGTACGAGCGCGTCGGGCGTTGCAACGGGCGGAGGAAGCTAGTGCGCCCTCGTCGCCGCCGCACTGCGCGCGCGTCAAACTCCGCTTCTCGACGCCGTCCAGCGCTCGGCTTGAGTCTTCGACAACCATCCGGCTTCCTCTCCCCATCCTCCCGGCAAAAGCTAGCGTCCATGCCTAGCTGTCTTCCCGCTCGACTCGGTCGGCCTCTCGATTGCGCCCGCGGCGCCGCGGCTCGCATCCAGCAGCGTGCGGTCGCGACGAGCACACCCAGACCAGCTTCCCCGGCTCAAGCGTATGGGTTCAGCTCAGCTGCAACGTTGGGCTCCCCGACCAGCTCTTTCGGGAGCTTGAGTGGGACCTTGCACCTACTTTCAGGTGCTGTTACGTCGCGGCGCGCACCTGCAACGTCACGGTCACCCAGCCGACCATCCTCTGCCTCCGCCCTCCGCACGGCCACCCCCTCCACCAGACTCTACTCCTCCCAGTCCCCTCCTCCCCCTCCTCATTCGGGTCACGTGCTGCCTCCTCCGCCCGCGGTAGTCACACCGACCCAACTCCCACCGCTGTTCGAGCTCGCCCCCGCGCCAGAACACGAGCTCGAGCCCGCGCAGCCGCTCGACTCTGAAAGGTCGGCCGGCGAGTCCGCCGAGGAGTCGACGGTGTTCCACCATGCGCGCGTGCCGTCGGGACTGCCGGAGGGGCAACGGCCTACGATGCTGGTCTTGGAGGATCCGGGTCTGGTGGACGAGGCGGTCGGGTACCTGCGGTCGTGCGTGCTCCGTTCTCTGTCCGCTGAACTTCCTCTCTTCCAACGATGCGCTGACTTGTGTACACTTGCAGGCCGGTTGGACTGGACAGTGCGCTTCGTCTCTCTCTAGGCGGTCCTCACCTCAGGCACTGACAAAACTCGCGCCCGACAGTTGAATGGGTGCCCTATATCGGCCTACCGAACCCGACCGCTATGCTGCAGATTTCGGACGGGCAGACCATCCTTGTCGTACGTCTTTTTTGGCTCTGCTCAGCTTGTGAAGGGATGGTTGATGCGTCGATATGCTGCAGATCCGGACTCTCCAGATGCTGCGGAAGTGTCCCCCGAAGCTGCGCGCATTCCTTGAGGACCCGAACGTCCTCAAAGTCGGCGTTGGCATCTTCCGTGCGTGCCTTCTTATTCTTCCGACGATCAGACCGCAGCTGACAGTAGGGCTTTCGGTTGTGCAGCTGACGGCGAGAAGATCAGTGTCGATTTGGGCGTCCGATGCCAGGGCCTGATGGAGTTGAACAGTCTGCGCGAGCCCGACTCCTTCATGCGCGTGCGTCCCCCTCACCGCGTGCCCTTTATCCACTGTCTCCAATTCTGATTCTTTGGACGACGTGCGTCTGCAGCCATTCAGAGGCCTCGCAGCTTTGACCGAGTTCTATACCGGCCGTAGCCTGCCGAAGGACAAGCGGGTGACGTGCAGCAACTGGGCGGCACACAACCTGTCGCGTGAGCAGATCGACTGTCCGTTCCTCCACCACTCTCATCTGGGTCTTAACTTCTGGTCAACTGACGACGCGCTCGCGATGGCGGACAGACGCGGCCAACGACGCGCACGCAGCGGTTCTGATCTACCACGCCCTGCGCGACGAGGCGCTCTCGACCGGCTTCCGCGGCCCGCCCAACTTTTCCTTCACCTCGCCCTCCGCGACGCGCACAACCGCTCCTCGCGTGCCGGACGAGCTCGTGCAGCGCGCGCAGGAGGGCCTGAGGCTCGTGAGCGTCACACCTCCCGGCCCGAACTTGGGCGCGCGGAGGGGCGGGTCGAGGTTTAAAGAACGGATCGTGCCGTTCTCGAACCAGACGGTCAGGGCGCTCAACAGCAGCTCGCTAGGTGCGTCCTTTCTCCTTGCCTGTGATACTGATGCAGGCTCGAGTGCTGACACTTGCGCTCTTGGTTCACAGGAGGGGAGCTGTTGCAGCAGCTGACGGGCGGCCGGCGGTGGTACTAGATGACATGCATGCGCATCTATCGCCATGTCTCGTTCTGGTAGCCTTCTCTGCTGCAGTGTGGGCGCGTCATTCTGAGTGTCGGTTCGACGATCTCGTCGACGTGGAACGGTAATATGTCGTTGCGCAGCAGCAGCACGACGCTCGCAGTGAAGCCGCGTCCTGCACTATGGACCGCGCGTCGAGCGAGCGTGCGAGCGACCTTGAGCAGCTTGTGTGCGCTCGTGAGTCGCGTGAGGTGCAGCCGCGCATGTGCCGCTGGATGTTGCATGCCGGGGGACGGCGCGGTGGAGGGCGATGGGCTGACGAGCACGTCGGGCACGGCCTGCCGTCGTCCTGCTCCTCCCCTGTCTACTCGACACCTTCCCTCCCTCGTCGCAAGCCAGTCCACGGCATGCCACCGCCGTCCTTCTTCTTCACAGGCTCCACCGTTCCCCGGCCCAACGTCAACCTCTCCTCCGGCCCGTCCGCATCCTCCTCCTCGGCCCTCCTCTCGCAAGCTCAAGCCCAGCGAGCAGCACGGGACGTCCAGCGTGCGCAAGACTCTGCAGCCCGTACCGTGCAGCGCGTGTGGCGCGGCAGCCGGACGCGGTCTCAAGCAAAGGCGCAATGGAGGGAGGAGGTGAGCAGTGGGCGGGAAGCGTTCGGCGCGGACGGGCTGAGGAGGGTCGTCTTCGGCGGGCTGGACGTTGGGGATGACTGGTGGTCGGCCGTCCTGTCTGGTAGTGAGCCTCTTCCCTGCACATTGCTCTGACCTGCTTAGATGGCAGTCTGACCGCCCTCTCGCCCTGTGTATCAAGGTCCACCGGCGATCCTCCTTCCGCTGCACCAGCCGCGACCGCAGCTTGCCTCGTACCTCACCCTCCTCCGCCTGCTCTCGCGCGAGCTCCTGCACCTCGCCGCCGCCTCCTCGCACCTACGCACAACTTCAAAGCAGCTGTTGGCGCTGCCGCTGCTGCTTGACGAGGGAACGTACAAGGGTGCGGCGAGGGAGGAGGATGCGAAAGAATGGGTCGGGGGCTTGAGGGCAGGGGTGCTGCGCGACGGTGGGGTCGAGCTGCTGGGCCGTGCTCTTAGCAACATTGTGCGTCCCAGCTTCACCTCAGGCAGTGCTACATAGCTTTCCGAGGTTGCTGAAGTTGTGCTATGCTCGTCGGTTTCAGTCCGTGGCGGACAAGAAGCACCCTTCGCTCCCGCCGCTAGTCGCCACCCTCGCCCTCCTCCTGCAGCCCCTTCCTCCTGCACTTCAGCCGCCGCTGATCGTCCCCGGACTCCTAAGCTTTGTGTTCACCCTCCCGCTCCTTCCTAACCGACTCCCCATTCCTTCCCTCACCCTCCTCTCTCGCTCCTTGCCCTGGCCCGAGCTTCTCAACGCCGACTCTAGCGTATGGGCAGCCGCAGCCTCCGCTGGACGCGAGACGACGATCTGCCTCCTCAGCAACGTCGCCGCGTTCGGTGCCTCTCGCGTAGCATCTTGGACGAGCGCACAGAGGGAGCAGTGGGCGAAACTACTCACCTTACTTCTCAATACGTTGGACGCACCGATCCAAGCGCTGCCGTCTGCGACCCCGCTTTCGTCGTCGACACCCGCCACCCCCGACTCGGACGACGAAGACTCCTCATCTGCGCGACGGCCATCCGCACCCCCTCCCGCCCCACTTTCCCCAAAGCTCCTTGCTCACCTCAGCCTCCTGACCTCCCCCGCACACCTCGGTGCCCTCCTCGCCTCCCCAAGCCTCAGCGTCTACGCCCTCGTGCTCGCACTCGTCGAGGCGTGGCCCGCGCGGGCGGTGGACGTCCTCGGCGAGCTCGGGAAACGGCGGGGCGTTATCAAAGAGCTGTGGAGGGGGTTCGTGCGGAGCGGAGAGGTCTCGAGGAGGGTTGTGCAGAGTGGGGGAGGGAAGGGCGTCTTGGACGCGCTGTTTGGTAAGTCACCTTTTTATGGGCCGCCTGGATGTTCGTTATCTGACCTTCGCCCTTCTGCCGTCTCTCCCGCAGACGAGAAGCTGCGCGACTCTTGGCCGCCCTTCCTGCTCCTCACAGTCGTCTTCAATAACCACCTCCATTCGCTGCCGGACGACGAGTTCTTCTCCTCCTCCTCGCCCCTCTCCCTCGACGAGATCACCTCGCTGTCTGGACTGTGGCGCAACATCGCCTTCTCGCTCTACTTCCACCCGCTCCCGAACGAGTCCGGGCGCAAGACGGTTGCTGGGTGGAGCGTCGAGCGCGTGCGCGAGGTGTGCGAGCGCGGGATGGAGGGTGTATACGAGCGCGACCAGCGCAAGGCATTCGTCGGAGAAGGGCACTGGCTGATGCTCGACTCGCACGACGTGCGCGGGTTCGTCGAGGCTGCCATGTGCGTCCCCTTTCTCACTTCACCTCTGCGTTCGCCGCTGACGCTGTGCGCTGCACTGCTTGCCACAGTGCTGAGGAGCAGGACCTCGACAACGCAGACAGTGCGATGGACGTCGACTCTCCGGCGGACGGTAGCAACTCGATCGCAGCGCTCCAGAGCCTGGCCGCCCGTCGCAAAAGGGGTTTCTCCAAGCGCAAGCTGGCGTTCCTCAGCCCGCGCCTTGGGGTGCTCAATAACATTCCGCAAACCGTGAGTGATATCGTTCCTTCCTTCCATTGAGAGGTCTTCCCTGACAAAGGCTTCCTTGGTCGCTAGATCCCTTTTGAGGTCCGCGTCGAAATCTTCCGCGCCTTTATCCGCAACGACAAAGCGCGCCTGGGCATCGACCGCTACTCGCGTTCGTCGCCAAAGTACCACACGACGATCCGGCGTGACAAGGTGGCCGAGGACGGATACGCGTACCTGAACGGAATTGGCGCAGGGCTCAAGGGCACTGTCGCGATCACGTTTTTGGACCAGTGGGGGCAGGAGGAGGCTGGTATCGACGGCGGTGGCGTGTTCAAAGAGTTCCTGACGTCGTGCGTGCCAGCGCGGTTTCGAGTCGATTTTTGAGAGCTGACATCGTGTGATGCGCCAGGCTCTCAACCGAGGTCTTCAACACGGATCGCGGGCTCTGGCAGGCGACCAAACAGCAGGAGCTATACCCCGCGCCGACGCAGTACGCGATGGAGTCGCATCAGCTCGACTGGTACCAGTTCATCGGTCCGTTTGCCTTCCTTGCGCCGATTGTGATGCAGCGACGCTGACGGGACCGTCGACGAACAGGTCGGGTGCTCGGAAAGGCGCTTTACGAGGGTATCCTGGCCGATGTCTCTTTCGCTGGCTTCTTCCGTGCGTCGGCCACCCGCTGCCCGCCTCTTACGCGCCTTGCTGAAGCATGATGACTGTCGCGCCCCTTCGCAGTCAAGAAGTGGCTTGGCCGAAGGACGAACCTCAACGACCTCGCCTCGCTTGACAACGAGCTCTACCAAGGGCTCATCAAGCTCAAGCAGTACGATGGCAATGTCGAGGACCTTGCGCTAACGTTCACAGTCGATGTCGAGGGTGCGCCTTGTCGACTTTCCTCGCATTTATTTTAAGCTGACCTCGAGGTGTTGTAGACTTCGGCGTGACGGAGACGGTTGAGCTTGTACCGGACGGCGCGAAGTGAGTGCGTGCGCTGCAGCGCCTTGAAACAGTCTGCTGATCAGCGCGAGCGCGATACAGCATCCCCGTCACGAAGGAAAATCGTCTGCAGTACATCGACCTCGTTGCGGCCTACAAGCTCAACGCACAGATGGACCGCCAGTGCTCGGCCTTCTTCAGTGTGTGGTTTCAGGCCTTTCAACACTAAACGCTTGGCCGCTGACACCCTTGGAACCGTGGCTTCAGTGGGCTTGCAGGACATCATCGACCCCAAGTGGATCCGCCTCTTCGACCAGCGCGAGCTGCAGATGCTCGTCGGTGGCGTGGACATCGACGTCAGTTCGCTGTCTGCTTGCTCGCCGCTATATTCCTAGACAATTGACAAGAATTGGCATGCAGATCGACGTGGAGGACCTCCGCCGCAACACCGTCACTCACGGCCTGTCCGAACCTCTAGTCCAGGCCTTCTGGAATGTCGTCCGCTCGTTCAATCCTGCCGAGCGGCGCGCGCTCGTCCGGTTCGTCACGTCGTGCCCGCGCCCGCCGATGCTCGGCTTCAAGGAGCTCGAGCCGCTTTTTGCGATCCGCGCGGGCGAGAGTGACCCGACGCGGCTGCCGAGCTCGGCGACTTGCGTCAACCTGCTCAAGCTGCCGGCGTACAAGGTGCGCCACAATGGCCTTCATCTGAAAACTCAGGAGCACTGACGATGGTCTACACGTCTCAGGACGAGGCGACTTTGCGTGCGAAGCTCCTGCAAGCCATCACCTCCTCAGCCGGGTTCGATCTGTCCTGAGCGCCCATTCGCTTCGCGTTCTCTTTCGCTTCACTGCGGGAACGATGCATGGCGCTTAGTTTTCTCTCGATCATGCCCTGCGTGCGAGAGACCGTCATGAACAGGAGCGAAAAGCTGACAGAGAGGGAGCCGAGCTCGTGGAGTAGGTGCATGCCATCTACTTGCGCTTGCCACCCTTGCCCGCGCCGGCACCGCCCTTCCCGCCCTTCCCGCTGACCTTGCCCTTCGCCTTGCCCTTGCCCTTCCCGCCGAGTCCGACGCCGTCGTTCCTGCCGGCACGCGCACCCTCGCCCTTGGCCTTGTCGTGCTTCTTGCCAAACTCGGTGTCGAACGCGCCCTTGCCGATCCGGATCTTCTTCTTGGCCGGCCCGTCGCGCGCCGCCTTGGGCTTGCTCTGCTTGAGCGGCTTGGCTTCGGGCTCGGTGATCTTTGTCGGCCGCTGCGCCTTCTTGGCCGATCGGATGGACGCGTCGACCGCGCGGGTCGAAGCCTCGTACTCGGCGTCCTCCTCCTTCGCCATCTTCGCGCGCTTCTGCTTGCGCGAGAGGCCGTCGAACCGGTCGCGCTTGCGCTGCAGACGAGGGTGTGCGGAGTGTCAGTCAGATGGCACGGCATCGAGCGCGACGAGCGCGCGCGCGCGCACCTTCTCAGTCGGCGCCTTCTCCTTGCCCTTCTCCGACGGCTTGTCGAAGCCGGCAACGTAGGCGCCCTTGGATGCGTCTGCGGGCATGGCGTTCCCAGGCGTCAGCGACGAGGGGCCTAGGCAGCCCGGAGCGGTGCGGAAAACGCACCCTGGGCGAGCTTCTTCTCGCGTTCGGTCTGGAACCAGGTGCGCGCGGGCCGGCTCATGATCTCCTCCCGGTGGTCGATGAGGTTCTGGCCCTTCTTGATCTCCATCTCGGCGACGCGCATCTGGTCGAGCAGAGGCATTGACGACGAGTCAGTCGAGGGACGTCTCTGGCAGCGGGCGCGCAGCGGAAAAGGGAAGGGGGGGGGGGGGTTGAAAAAACGCACAGCCTTCTCCTCCTTCTCCTCCTTGAGCACCTCCTGGATCTCGCCCTTGAGCCCGTCGAGCGTCTCCGCCATCTTGGCGACGGCCTCGGGCGGGATGACGCGATGCCTGACCTGGTCCGCCGGGGACGCCTTGACGGCCGCCTTGAGCATCTTGCGGTCCGCCTCTCCGACGAGCGTGATCGACCGTCCGCGCCGTCCCGCACGCGCCGTGCGGCCGATGCGGTGGATGTAGGCCGCGAGCTGGCCGGGCATGTCGTAGTTGATGACGGTCTCGACGCCCTTGATGTCGAGACCGCGCGAGGCGAGATCGGTCGCGAGCAGGTACTGCACCTTGCCGTCCTTGAAGTCGTGCAGCGCTTGCAGACGCTGAAGGCAGGGCACGCGCAAAAGACGAGAAGGTCAGCGAGGGGCGTCGACAGCACAGCAATGGGGGGAGGGGACACGGCTACGCACCTGCTCCTGCGTGAGGTTACCGTGCAGCTCCGCAGCGCCGAGCCCACACAGGCCAAAGACGATGCGCATCTGGTGCGCGAGCGCTTTGCTGCGGAAGAAGACGATGCATTTGTCCTTGACGGTCCTGCGGCAGAGGGCGAGCAGGAGCGCCGCGCGCGTCCCGCCGTCCGACATGTCCTCCTTGCGCACGCGGACAAACTCCTGGACGAGGTTCTTGGCCGTCTTGCGGGTCGAGTCAACGAACAGGCGAACGGGCTTGTCGAGCGAGAGCCGGACGAGCTCGTCGACGCTGTCGCCCATCGTCGCCGAGAAGAGCATCGTCTGCCGCCCGCGCGGGCACGAGGTGATGATCTCGTTCAGCTCGTCGCTGAAGCCCGCCTCGAGCATCCGATCCGCCTCGTCGATGATGAGGATGTCGAGCGCGTCGAGCGTGAACGACTGCGAGTTGCGGATGTGGTCGATCAGTCGGCCGGGCGTGGCGATCAGGATGTCGGGCAGCGTCTTGAGCGCCTGCGCCTGGGCCGAGAGCGAGAGACCTCCGACGAGGAGGGCGAAGCGGATGTCCATGCCGGCCGAAAGAGCCTTGCCGACGGCCTCGCACTGGACGGCGAGCTCACGCGTCGGACACAGCACGAGCACACGCGACGCCGCGCCCTTGCCGTTGCGGCCCTTCTCGCGGTAGAGCAGCCGCTCCAGCACGGGGATCATGAACGCGGCCGTCTTTCCGGACCCGGTCTGGGCCGCGCCGAGGATGTCGCGCCCGAGGAGGGCGAGCGGGATCGCGCGCGCCTGGATCGGCGTCGGCGTCGCGAACTGGAGGCTGGTGATGTTGCGCAGGAGCGGGCGCGACAGGTTCATTGCCGCGAACGACGTCGGTGCGGTCGAGGAGGACGCCGTCTCAGGCGCTGCGCCGAAGAAGGCCTCCTTGCGCTCGCGCTGCGCCTCCGTCTCGTGCGTCGACGACGACGAGGAGGCCACCGACGCCGCGTCGTCGTCGTCGTCGTCGTCGTCGCTATCCTCGTCCTCGGCCTCACCTGCAACGTCCGAGTCGGCGAGCGCCTCCTCGTCGTCGACCGCGAGGATCGTCTGCTTCATCGGGTCGTCGTCGTCTTCCTCGTCCTCCTCACCCGCGCTGTCCTCGTCCTCCTCGCCGCTCCCTCCGATCCCACCCCACCCGCTGCCCTCCCCGCCCGCCTCAGCGTCGCTGTCCTCGGCGGCCGAGCTCTCGACGTCGCTGAAGCCGCTCTCGCTGTCGTCGCCGTCGGCCGCAGCGGCCTTCTTCTGCTGCTTGAGCGCCGTCCGCCGGCGGGCGATGATGTCGTCGATGCTGACGCCCTGAGGGCCCCAACGCGCGCCACGACGAGGGACAAAGAGCACGCGGCTGTCAGCGCCCCCTTGCTGCGGCGAAAGCGCACGCCCCTCCCCCCGTGTAAGGGGGAAAGCAGCACCACAGGGACACGCACCTTGGCGCCGACCTGGTGGACGGCATCCTCGCCGCCCCAGGCGCCGGCGGGGACGGCGCCGGCGCCGCCTGCAAAGTCAAAGTCGAAGGCCGGGTCGAGGTCGTCCTTGTCGGGGACGGGGGCGACGGCGTCGTTGGCGTCGTCGTTGTCCGAGTCGATGGTGAGGATAAAGTCGTCGGCCATGGTGCTGCGGTCGTCGTCGTCGTCGTCGCTGCCTGCGCGCGAATCCAAATCTCTCGAGGCCACCCAGCCCGCGGGCTTTTCTTTTTTCTTGCTCCTTCCGCAACCACTCTTCGGTAAACAGCCCTCGCACAAAAGCAGCTCGCAGCGGTGGACCTGACACGGATTGCAGAAGAGGGGAGGGAGCATTCGACACCAAAACTACATAGGGCTACAGAACCGGGCGTGGGTGTCGGAAGCGGGTGGGAGGGGGTTGGCAGAGGGCAAGCGTGACGGAAGCGGTGGTCGAACGACGGGGCTGTTTAGTTGCGGTCGACGTTGAGGAGGTCCTGGCAGGCGACCTTGACGCGCTCGCGGAGGGTCTCCTCACCCTGCGGTTGCGGAAGGAAAAAGGGTCAGGTAGGTCAGCGGCGGCGCTCAAGGTGGGGAGGGGGGGAAACGGGGGGACGAGGAGGGCACTCGACGCTCGGGAAGGGGCAACGCACCTTGCGGACCCAAACGCGGGGGTCGTACTGCTTCTTGTTGGGCTTGTCGGCGCCCTCGGGGTTGCCGACCTGCGTCTTGAGGTACTCGATCTTGGAGGTGACGAAGTCGCGGATGCCCTCGAGGTAGGCGAACTGGAGGTCGGTGTCGACGTTCATCTTGACGACGCCGGCCTCGACGGCCGTCTTGATCTCGTCCTTGGTCGAGCCCGACCCGCCGTGGAAGACGAGGAACAGCGGCTTCTCGTCGCCGTTCTTGATCTCGCCGGCGACGAACTGCTGGTGCTTGGCGAGGATCTCGGGGCGGAGGACGACGTTGCCGGGCTTGTAGACGCCGTGGACGTTGCCGAAGGCGGCGGCGATCGAGAAGTTGGGCGAGATGGCCGAGAGCGCCTTGTAGACGTCGTAGATGTCCTCGGGCTGGGTGTAGAGCGACGCGTTGTCGACGTTCGAGTTGTCGACACCGTCCTCCTCACCGCCGGTGATGCCGATCTCCATCTCGAGCCACTCTGCGCGTGAGATCGATAAAAGAAAAGTGGATTTGCGTCAGCGGACGATCGGAAGGAAAGCGAGCAGGCAGGCAGGCAGGTTGACATCGCCGCCAGACAAAGGAAGGGGCAAGACGCACGGTTCATCTTGGCCATGCGCTTGAAGTACTTCTCGCACGTGGCGATGTTGTCCTCCTTGGACTCCTCCGAGAGGTCGAGCATGTGGGACGAGAAGAGCGGGACGCCGTGCTCCTTGAAGTAGGCCTCGTCGGCGTCGAGCATGCCGTCCATCCAGGGGAGGAGCTTGTGCGCGCAGTGGTCGGTGTGGAGGACGACGGGGATGCCGTACAGGGGGGCGACGGCGCTGTGTGAAAGGGGGGACGGCAAACGCAGGAGCAGGAAGGTTCAGCCGGCCGGTCGGGTTTTCGGCGGTCGGCGGGCGAGGAGGGAAGAGGAGCGGCTGAGGACGGACCGGACAAAGTGCGCGCAGGCGATGGCACCGCCGATCGAGGCCTTCTGGCCCTCGTTGTCGACGCCCTTGCCGGCGAAGTAGGCGGCACCACCCTGCGAGACCTGGATGATGATGGGCGACTTGACGTCGCGGGCGGCCTCGAGGACAGCGTTGACCTGCGGGGGGCGGGGGGAGGAGGACAAAGGAAAAGCCCGTCATCAGTCTCCCTTGGACCCACCATCAACGGAAGGCGTCTGCGAGGGCGAAGAGACTCACGACCGACGACGAGGTGACGTTGGCGGCGGGGATCGCGTACTGCGTTCGGGAGGCGAGCACAGGCGGAGAGGTGATGATATCATAGGTCAGCAGCTCTGGCCGCTGCTGAAAAGACGCGAAGCCTTCGTGTCCGAGGCGACGGAAGGACGGGGGCCACGCACCTTGTTAGCGCGGGCGTGCTCGAAGAGCTTGCGGGTCTGGTCGCCGGAGAGGACACCGGCCTGTTGGACGAGGGGGTTAGGGGGTGATGAGGCAAGGCGAGGGAGACGGGTTTTTTCGACGGTCGGGGCGGGAACGAGATGCAGGGGGGAAAGGCGGCGATGGTCAGCTCGGGCTGCTCCAGGGGAGACGGTGGGTGCGAGGGACGAACGGGGACGACAGAGAGGGCACCAGACATGATTGGGTTGTTGTTGTTGTTGAAGTGGGGGGGGGGAAGGGAGGGAGGGGGATGAGGGTTGGAGGGAGGGCAAGGATGGGTCGTGGCTGTTGGCCAGGCGGCGAGGAGGGTCAGGGAAAAAAGTGCATCTGCACTCCGCCCCGTGCGGCAACCGCCCCCACCGATGGCTCTTGCCGCCTGACGCCGGGGCATTCGGAGTTCGCCCGTTTGCTTCCTTCTGCTTCGCCCGCGTTCCTTCCAGACGCCATGACGTCGGCGCAGCTCCTCCATCCTCCGAGAGAAAAACAAAAGTCCTCTATTACAAGGGAACAGCCCGACGGCAGGCCCGCACAACAGACGGACGGGGCGCGGGTTCGTTCAAACCGGATCGGGCAAAATCGGTCGAGTGGCCGATGGGGGCGCGTGCAAGCTGGCGAAGGTCGAAGGGGGGGTGGTCGCGGGCCGCGCAGCTGCGGGCGCGGCCGGCCCGGGGAAGAGCAGATGTTGAGGCCGCCGGTGGAAGGCGAAGAAAGGGAGGTAGGCAAGGGAACCAGCAGCTGCATCGCGAAGGGTCGCAAGTGTGAAGATGGTGGAGCTAGGGCCGCTGCCGCCGTCGGAAGCGGTGGCTGGCATCGTGAGCATCCCGCGCGGGACGCGCCAAGAACGACGGTGGGGAAGACCCACGTCGGCAAGCGGTCTCCTCGGCGGGTGAGATCGAGCTTGGATGCTCAGGTGAACTGGTAGAGAACTGGGGAGGGAGGGAGAAGGAGGAGTGAGAGGCAGGGAGAGAACGTCAGTCCAAAGGGGCGGGGGTGAGGGCAGTGGAAGCTGGCCGAGGGCTTAAACGTCGGAAAAGGGAACGCACCCTTGCGTGCGAGCCGGCTGAGGTCCTTCTCCTCGCCCCATCGCATCCGGTCGCACAGCATCGCCATCGCCCAGGCCGTCAGCACGCCCTCCTCGAACCGGACGCTGCGCGGCATGCGTGTCCTGTGCCGGAGGCCCATGTACGCCGCCGTGATGGAGCGCGGGAGGACGTAGAGCGCAAGCTCGGGCCGGCGCGAGGGCGCCTCGAGGAACAGGGCGAGGCACGTCAGGAAGCCGGCGAACCAGGTGTAGGACCTGGAGACGAGAAGACGGCGCAGGAGGGAAGGGACGCGTCGGTAGAGCGGGTGCTGGACCGAGATGGCGCCTGCATGCAAGTCGGTGCGTTCCGTTCGTCAGCGACGGTCACAGCAGGTGAGAGGCCTATGTGTCGCGACGCGACGTACCGTGGTAGATGAAGACGAACATGGCGAGGCTGGCGGAGCATGCACTCGCTCGTCAGCTCACGACGCAGAAAAGGAGCGCAAGCGCACGAGAAGGAACGCACAAGGCCGAGCTCCTCGCGGTGCCGATCGCGCTGCGCTTCAGCAGCCTGGCCACTTGCGCCCAGTGGATCTTCCATCCCTTCCTGCCCTGTCCAGGCAGCCTGGGCTCCATCTCCAAACCGAGCGTTGGTGCGTGCTCCTTCATCTCCTCGGCCTCGGTCGCCGCCGCCGCCGCCGACGAAGGC
Organism: Cystofilobasidium ferigula; assembly: GCA_014825675.1. Taxonomy (NCBI): domain Eukaryota; kingdom Fungi; phylum Basidiomycota; class Tremellomycetes; order Cystofilobasidiales; family Cystofilobasidiaceae; genus Cystofilobasidium; species Cystofilobasidium ferigula. The sequence goes on from MVAM01000109.1 coordinate 34,323, forward strand.
GGGTCCGTCGCGTGCGCCTTGCGCCGGACGAGCTGCCCGCGCTTGAGCAGAAACGCGGGGAGGAAGTGGAGCGTCGCGTAAACGGGCAGCGCGCCCTTGAACACGAGCGCGAAGCGGGCCAGGAGGTTGGGCAACGGGCGGTCGTGCGTCGGCTGGAGGAGGGCGCTGTGGGTGCGGCGCGCGCGACGCATGACGGCTTTCGTCAGCGACGCGGAACGTGCGAAGCGAGATGGGAGACGCACTCGGGGATGATGGCCGGCCCCGGCCACGTCCCGCGCGTCCGTTCGAGCGTCCGCAGGATCTCCGCGATCCGCACCCGGTTCCCCGCCGTCACGCCGCCCGGGTAGTCGAGCACCTTGCGCGCGAGAGCCGGGTCGATGGTCCGCGTGCGGAGGAGCGAGCGGAGGATGGCGGGCGCCTGCGGGGGGCCGTTGAAGGTGGCCGTGATGAAGCTGTTGAAGGACTTGGGCATGCGCTCGGGCGCCATCTGTGAGGGCGAACGCAGTGAGGCCTGGTAGGGAGGGACAGGAGAGAGGGCGTGGACGCACAATCCACGAATACATGATCTGGCCCGCGCACAGGCCGAACAGCACGACCTCGCCGCCAGGGATCGACCATCCAAGGCTGCGCATGGTCCCCCTCCACGCACCCTCGAGCCCTCTGACAAGCACCTGCTCGATCACCGCCCGCCTTTCCCCGCCGGGCCTGACCCAGTAGATCGCGAACCCGCCTGCGACCGCGCCTGCCGCCGCGGCGTGCCACCTGCGCTCGCCGAGGTGCGAGTCAAACTCGACGAGCGGGGGTCCGAACGAGCAGTCGAGCGCGAGGACGTCGAGCCCCTCCTCGACCGCCTCGAGCAGCGACGTCGACTGCGAGTAGCTCCGCCTGAGCAGCGTGAGCGAGTGCGCCAGCCGGCGGCGGACGTACGCCGCGGGCGGGGCGAGGCGGAGCGCCTGCCCGACGAGCGTGTGCAGGAACGTGAAGGTCGACAGGAGGAGCGCAAAACGGAGCGACGTGGCCGATGCGAGGGACGCGAACAGCGCGCGCAGGCTCAGCCGCCGCGTGCGGAGCGTCTTGAACAGGCACAGCACAAAGTTGACGCCGGCGCGCAGGCCGTACGCCGAGATGAACGACCCTGTGCCGCGAGATGTCATCCCTCGATCAGCTCGAGCCTGCACGGACGCTGTGAGAACGTGACGCACGAGTCGACTTGAGCATCGTCAGCACGAATACGCGCTCCCAGTCGGCCGGCCTGCGCGGCGGCTCGTCCGACGGCCGCAAGATGGCCTCGCGCACGTCGCGCAGCGTCTGCCTCGCGAGCTCGCGCTTCGCCTCGAACGCCGCGGCCCGCTGGGCATCCTCGCGCAACAAGCGTTCGCGCTCGGCGGCGTCATCCGCCGGATTGGACGGCGCCATGGCGCTGTGCTCGTGTTGGAGCGACGAGGAGGAGAGGGAAGGCAGGTACAGCGCGGACGCGGACGCGTTGGGGGAGCCCAACGACGCGGACGACCTGCCGCTCGCCATCGCCGGGCTCGCCCCGAGCACAAGCCCAGGGTCGAGGGATGTCGTCCGGCTCCGCACGGCGGTCTGCCGCGCCGCCTCCGTCGCCAGGTCGAGCAGGTTCGACAGGCTGCCGAGGGACAGCGTCCGCCGGATGTGCGCGGCCGCCTCGGCAAGGTTGTGCGTCGGCGTGCCGGGGTCCGAGATCAGCCCCTCACCTGCTGCCATTGCTGACGCGCCTGAGAGCGCACGCAGAGCAGTAAGCGAGCTACCACTGCCGCTGCCGGAGCCGTCGGCAAACGAGACGTGAGGGTGCGAGTTGCCGCCGGCAACGGACCCGCTGGGGAGGGGCGTGAAGCCGTCGGTGAAGTTGAACCGGACGCGCGAGGGCGACCGCTTGGGCTGCTGCTGCTGCTGCTGCTGCAGCGGGTGGGACGAGGTGTCGTCGGCCGGGGGCATGCTGCTGTGCGTCTGCTCGGGGACAGCTACGGATGCGTGCTTTGGGGGGGGGGGGGGGATACCGTTGGGCGGAGGAGCGCCCGGCAGAGGGGCTGCTGCGTGCCGCGTCGCCGTCGATCGACCGAGCCCAACCCCAAGCACCTGTCCTCGCCGCTCAACCTCCCTCCTCCAGCAAGATGAAGAAGACCAAGCAGACCAAGGTGCGCAGCGTGCATGTCCTCTCCCGTAGCATGTGCCGCATGCAGCCTGACCCGTCCTTCCGCTCCTGGCCGGTTGCAGTTCCCCGTCGTGCGTCCCCCGCCTTACCAGCAGCAGCAGGACCCCCATAGCTGACCCCCTGACGGTCCGTGCGCGAACAGGCGCGCATCAAGAAGATCATGCAGACGGACGAGGACGTCGGCAAGGTTGCGATGGCGACGCCTGTACTTGTGTGTGCGTCTGCCCGTCTTGCATTGCTGCTGCTGCCAAGCCTAAGACTCTGGGCTGACACGCTCCTATCGCTGCTGCTGCTCCCTCCCTGCCTGGTCCCTCACTCATTATGAGCGACCCGCAGCGAAGGCGCTCGAGCTGTTCATGGCGTCCCTCGTCGGTGCCGCGGCCGAGGAGACGCGCGCTGCCAACAGCAAGAAGATGACGCCGTACCACCTGTCCGTTCCCTTTCCTCCCCTCTGGCCCCTTCCCGCCCACGCCCTCTGACCGCCCTCCCGCCCCCTCACTCGCACGTGCCGGACGTATAGGAAACGCACGATCCTCAACACGCCGATGTTTGACTTCCTGCTCGAGCAGGTCGCGGGCGTGCCGGATCCGGTCGCCGCGGGCCCGTCGGCGCCCAAGCGGGTGCCTGCGGCGGCACGGCGGAAGAAGGCGGCGGCGGCCACCGCTGCTGCTGGGTCGTCGGACGACGAGGATGACGAGGACGATTCGCCGGAGGAGGGCGCAGGAGGGAAGGGGAAGCGTCCAGCGTTGCCGGCGCGGCGAGGGAGCGCGAAGAAGGCCAAGGTCGAGATCCCTCCCTTGCCGTCCTCCCTCCCCGCCGGTCCGTCCGGCCTGGTGCCGCCGCCGGGGGGCGCAGCGCCCCCGATCCCGGCGCTGCCGAGCGTGCTCGCGGCGGTGCCCCCGCCGCTGCCCGCCGCTGGCGCTGCGGCGGGAGGGGCGTACGGCCTGCCCCCGCCGGCGGGGGTGCTCCCGCCGGTGCCGGCGCTGCCTGCTGTCGGGGCCGGCGGGCGTGCGGTGGGCGGGGCGGGTGGGAAGGACGAGTGGGAGAGCGGGAGCGAGGACGGGTCGTCGGAGGGGGAGGAGGAGTGAATGTGGGATCGGACGACGGAGGGTTAATGCTCATGCTCCCCCCCTCACCCTTGCTTCTACCCTGCTATCCAGACGACCCGTCTTGGTAATTCTCGCAAAAGAGAGCCTGCGAGTCGCCTCGCCCCGCCGCCCTGGGCGCATCTCGCGGGCTGCAAGACGTGAAATGAGAGAAGAGGAGTTGATACACGGCGGTGGTGAACAAGAGAAGTGCGCGGAAGTAGGGCAGAATTCCGAGCGCACGCGCGCGCGCGCGCGCGCGCGCGAACAAAGAGTGCGCCGGTGAGGAAGGGGGTAAGCGAAGGAGGGGTGTCTAGATGTCGTCGATGTCGGAGTCGCCGCCGAACTCGACACCGTCGTCGTCGCCGTCCTCGCCGAACGCGTCCGTCTCGTTGATCTTTGCCGTGTCGGGCAGCTCGCCGTACGACTTGAGGTTGCGGGCCTGTTCCGTCCGGGGCGGCGAAGCGGGGGGGTCAGACCAGGGCAGAGGGCCAGAGCACGAGAGAGGGAGGAAAGACGCACCTCGTCAGAGGTGTACTTGACGATGACGTCCGCCTTGTCGTCCTGGAAGTCTCGGAGCGAGATGAGGACGATGTCGCCCTGGTTGATCCAGACCTGATTTTCCACGCCCATCACAGTTCGTCATCAGCCACATCCCACGAAGATACGCCCGGGGGGCAGACGCGGCAAGGAGAAGGAGAAGGGCAGGTCCAACGCACCTTTTTGCGCATCTTTCCGCGGATGTGGGCGATGCGCTTCTCGCCGTCGAAGCAGGCGCACTCGACGCGGCCGTTGCCGAGCATCTTCTGGACCTGAGCGTACTCTGTTGGCGCAACAAAGAGGCGGAGAGGGGAGGCGGAAGGTCAGCAGGGTGTACGGATAAAGAAGGGAAGGGGTTGGTCGTGCGCCCACGCCCGGCTTGCCACCTGAAGGCCGTGAACCTCGCCCGGTGGCCCTGACGCTCCTAGGCACACCCCACCGCGACACCCGCCGCTGGTGCATGCTCCACACCAGCCCTGGGGCCGTCACCGAGTGGCCTACACCGCCTCCTAGTCCTCTTGCGTCCCTCCAAGCCCACCGGGGCGACCCCCCTTGCAGCCCGCACAAGAGAAACCCCGCCGCAGAACCCCCCCCCCCCCCCCAGCTCAGCCGTGGAAACGCACCCTGGCCGTCCTCCTTGAACACGAGCTCGCGCTTGTCGTCGTCGCCCTCGTTCTTTCCGCGTCTGCGGTTCTTGCCTCCCTGTCGTCATACGAAAGGACGGTGCTGGAGTCAGCTGGCTGCTGCAAAGGGAGGAGGAGGACGGCCGGGGGGGACGCGCCTTTCCCTTGGCCTGCGGCAGAGAAGCGAAGGCAAGTCAGCAGCGATCGACCGACAGGCAGCAGCCGAAGCGAGCGATCAGAGCAGGACGCACCTTGGGCATGGTGTTTGATCTGACGGGGGTGCGTGTCGAGGCAGGGCGGGCGGGCGGCGCAAGGGGGGACAAAAGGTGCGTGCGGCGGTGTGACGGCCGTTTACGCCGTCGTGTAGCACCCTTGCCCGATCCCGCCAGCCCGCCCATGACCTCACTGCTGCCGGCAGGGCGCCTGGGAGGGAAGGAGAGAAGGCTCCGGAGCAGGATCGATCATGAGCGCAGGAACAGGTAGGACGGAGGAGGACCATGTGGCTCACCGCGACTCCTCCCGCCCGCCAGGGACCATATCCATAGGGCCATCGCTCCAGCTCCAGTCTTCCTCCACGACACACCATGTGCGGTCGCTTTGCCAACGCCATCCAGGTTCGTCTCCTCGACGCCCAGTAGCTTGCTGTTGCCGGCGAACCCCTTCCCTGAACGTTGCTGACCGCCCCCCCCCCCCCCCTCCCTCCACCTCCCGCCGACAGTCGCGCGACCTCGTCCCCCAGCTGCAGCGGCACTACCCGGACCTCCGCGTCGAGCGCTGGGCGGACGACGCCGACCAGGAGCGTTGGCGGCCGCGGTGCGTTCCCTTCCAGAACCACACCTTGGGGTGACACGCCGTGGGTTCCAAGTGGACCGACCCCGGCTGCGCGCCCCGCTCGGCAGGGCTCTTGCACCGGCGTGCGTGCTGCTCGACCAGGAGGTGAGCCTGACCCCGACTACCGTGCATCGTGCGAGCCAGGTACAACATCCCCCCGCGGTCGAACGTCCCCGTCCTCCGGCGCGAGAACGGCGAGCACGTCGTGCGCGTCATGGTGCGTCCGCGCGCCGCTTCCCAGCCCCCCCGCTTTCGCTCTGGCGTCTCGTCCCGCAAGGCTGACACGACGCTGGTTGCTTATGTGTGCTACGCTCCCCCTCCATTCTCTTCCCGATCGGACTCGTGGCAGAACTGGTCGCTCGTTCCGGGCTGGAGCAAACACGAGCCGCAGATGGCGGACCGGCTGCGCACCATCAACGCGCGGAGCGAGGCGCTCACGTCCGTCCCTCTTGCCCCCCCCCCCCCCTTCTCTCCTCCTGTCCTCTGAGATGCCCCGATCCGGCGCGCTAATCCCGGTGTGGGCGGCCTGAGAGCAGAGGAGAGGAAGAGCGCTCGCCGCTGTGGAACAACCTCGCCCCGAGCAAGCGGTGCATCATCCCCGTGCAGGGGTACGTCCCGTTCCCGTCTCTCCTCCTCCTCGCGCTCCCTTGTTGAGCCGCCCGGACTTGGCCTTCTGACGGACAGTGGCTTGCATGCAGCTTCTACGAGTGGCTGACGAAGGGCAAGGGCCCGGCGGGCAAGGCGCCGTATTACACGCGCAACCCGGACCCGGCGTCGACGGCGGAAGGCGGGCACGCGAAGGCCGAGGACGTTCCGCCGCTTATGTTCGCCGGGCTGTGGGAGTCGGTCACTTACGAGGGTGGGTCCCGCCTTTCCGCCTGCTGCTTTGCTCGTCTGCCCTGCCACTAACCGTCTCTTTCCGATGTCGCCCCGGCAGAGACCGACGTCCCCCTCCTGACCTTCACGATCCTCACGACGGCGGCCTCGCCCGCCCTGTCGTTCCTGCACACGCGCATGCCCGTCCTCCTGCGCTCGCAAGAAGACATGCGGGCGTGGCTCGACTGCGAGCCCGTGCCGCCCGCGCTGCAGGCGCAGGCCCGCAGCGAGGGCCGCAGCGTCTGGACCCAGGAGCTCGGGGCGCTGTGCAGGCCGTTTGGGAGGAAAGGCGCGGGGGACCTTGCGTGGTGCGTCAGGCGCGCGCTCGTCCTTTCCTCTCAACACCTCTCTCTCAACCCCTGCGCGCACGCTCCCCCCGGGAGAACACAACCCTCTGACGCGGCGTCGCTTCTCCCGCTCATCGCCCCAGCTACGCCGTCCCGCAGGAGGTGGGCAAGGTAGGCAACGACGCGCCGTCGTTCGTGCTCCCCGTCGCGGACCGCAAGGACGGGATCGACACGCTGTTCAAGGCGGCGTTCGCCAAGGGGGCGAAGGCGGTTCCGGAGGGCAAGGGGGCAGGGAAGGGAGCGAAGGAAGGGCGAGAAGGCGCGGAGGCGAAGGGAAAGGCGAAGGCGAAGGAGGAGGTCAAGCAGGAGGTCAAGCAGGAGGGGAAGGGGAAAGGCAAGGAGGTTGTCCTCTCGGAAGAGGACGACGAGGTCATCATCCTCGATTCATCTCCCGTGCGTGATCCCCCCCCCCCCTTCTCCCTCCCCAATCATTCCCCCCCTGCTTCACCGCCGGCGTCTAGCATTTGCCTTGCGGGCCGCTGATATTTCTCACTTGAGACCCTTCCTCGCGCGCAGGACGTCAAGCCCAAGAAGCGCAAGTCGCTCACCAGCCCCACCTCGCCGCCCGCGATCAAACCAGCCGCGTCCTCGTCACCGACCTCGTCAATGCGCACCCCACCTCCGCGCACGGCACGCGCCCTCGCGCGTCCTGCACCCGCCGAGCCTCCGCGCGCCGCGCCCAACCCAGACGAGAGCGACCTCGGCGCCCTCTCCTCGTCCGGCGGCGCGAGCACGAGCGTCAGCACGCGCAGCAAGCGTAAGCCCGCGCCTGAGGACGACACGCACGCCGCCGCTGATGGGAAGGCGGAGGAGCAGACGACGGCGCTGGGAAGGAAGCGGCAGAAGGGGAAGATCACGGGGTACTTTGCGCGCGAGTGAAGTTGCGGTGAGCGGGCGGGGTCGCGCACGCTGAGCGCCGGAGGGGTCGCGCACGCTGAGCGCCGGAGGGGTCGCGCAGTGGGGGCTAGCGGCCGAGTTGTATCCTTTCCGGCTTCTTGTTGTTCCATGCCTTTCGCTTCACGCGCTCGCCCAGAAGAAGCCAGGCAGCTGCTGGTCAATCAAAGACGGGACTAGCTAGGACGACGTGGCTTGCCGGCGCACGCGTTGTTACGGTAGCTGGCGGAGCGCGCGCAGCAGCAGCAGCAGCAGGGATCACCTCGAGCAGCTCACCGACAGCATGGGCCTGCAACGCCTCCGGTGCGAGATTGCGCTGGAAGACAGCTCTGTACGGGCGTTCGGCTGCGGCCTGGTAGGAGCACGGGAAGAAGTAGAGCAGTCGATCTGAGCCGTGGGAAAGCGAACCCCTTTTTTTACGTCGGCTCGTCGTGGCGGGGCGGCGTTTCGGGGTGACAGAGGAGGAGGAGACCTGCAGCAAAGGCTGCCTTTCGCTTTTCCTGACCACCCCCATCTTCCTCGAGTTCAGCCAGCATGTCCAGCCATCGCCCAGGGCCGTCCATCGGCGCCAGCCTCCAAGAGTCGCCCTCCAGGACCAACTTCAACGTCCGTCCTTTGCTCCGTGAGACGCGCGGGCGCGCGTCAATCTCCTCCGCCCGCCTCCCCTCCCCCCCCCCTTCCCCCCACTTGCCCGTCCTTTTGACTGACTTTCTCCTGACGGACGCGTTCGATGCAGGACGCCTACGACCAGGGCTTCCAGGAGATCGGTCTCAACGAGAAGTCGGCGTCGACGACGCACCTCAACAGGCCGGAGCCGCTCGGTGCGTCCTTCCTTCCCCGCAGCGTTTCCAAGAGGGAGCCACTCCACCGCGCCGCTCTGTTTTTTCGCCCCGACGGTCGGTCGTGACCGCGGCGGAGCAAGACCCACCTCCCAAGACCTGCGCGGCCGTCTTGGTCATGGCTTGGATATGAGCAGAGAGAGGCGGCGAGAAGGGGGGATCAGTTACAGGTGCAGGCAGGTATGACGGCGGCGGGGCTTCCACACTCCTTGGACGGCCATCCATCCGACGACGCGTACGGCGGTCCTGACGTCTTTACTATCGTCCTCTCTCGTCCTCTCCTGCTTTCCTGTTCACGCCAGGCGCACCCATCCAAGGCTACCAGCCCGCCGCCATGTCCTCCACCGCCGACCTGCGGCACGCCCCGCCCGAAGGCCACCACCAGGTCCCTTTGTCCGAGAAGGGCCTCTACCCGCCTACTGCCAGCACCTCGGGCACCAACACCCCCGGCGAACCGAGGCGCGGCATGCACCCGCGCGCGCCGTCGTGGGACCTGCTGGGCGGGAACCAGGACCTCGCAGGGTTCGACGTTCGGTCCGCGGGCTTCGCCCTGGGCGACGCGGGCACCAACAAGTTCAGCAAGCTCTACTACTTCCTTGTGACGCGCAGCATCATCTCGCGCTGGGCGCTCTACATCGTTCCTGTGCTAGCGGTGCGTTCTTCTGACCTGGAGCTCGCCTGGGGCCGTGGCTGCTTAAGCGACGGTGCTGACCGTACGTTGCTCACGTGCTTGTCTTCCTCTTAGCTCCTTTGGATCCCTGGTATTGTCTGGCTCACGGCCGACGACAAGCTCAAGCAGACGGCCTATGTCTGGGGTGTCAACTTGCTCTGGGTGTGTCGTTGTCGTTGCTCGCGAGATTCACCTGCTGCGCGAGTTGCTGACTGCTTCCCCATTTCTTGCTCGGCAGTGGTCCATCTGGCTCACGATCTTCTGGTGCTCGTGGTGGGGCGCGACGGCCACCTGCATGATGCTGCCGACCTTCCTGCGGTCGACTGTTGCCGTCGTCGTCGGCGGCGACAGGTCATGGATTGATATTGTGACGGCGCTCAAGAAGTGGATCACGCTGTTCTCGTGGTCGCTCGTGTCGTGGATCGCGTTCCAGCCGGTCGTCCTCCGCCGACAGATCGCCGGCAACAGTGAATCGAGCTCGAGTAACCTCGCAACTATGTCCAACATCCTGTTCGGCATCTTCCTCTGCGCCTGCGTCGTCCTCGGCGAGAAGGTCATCGTCCAGTTCATCGCCTGTGCGTCGTGCAAGTTCTCTTCCCGTTCCTGTGCTCGACGCTGACGAGCCCTATCGTGCTGTGCGCTTCGCAGTCAACTTCCACCAGGCGACCTACCAGGACCGTATGCAGACGCAAAAGTTCCAGATCAAGGCGCTCGTCGCACTTTACCAGAACTCGTCCGACGTACGTGCGGTCTCGCTGCCGTCACATTGATCTAGGTCGCTGATGTGCTGCGCATGTGCTTTCACAGATGGGCCGCTCGGATACCGTCATCAAGGCGGGCGATGCGTCTGTCAAGTCGCGCGGCGCGCAAATGCCGCAGATCGTGCTCAAGAGGGCGCTCAAGGGCGTCCGCTCAGCCGCGGCGACGACGGCAACGGCGCTCGGCAACGTCGCGAGCGAGATGACGGGTTCCTCGGTGCTGCAGCCCAACTCGCCCCAGTCGATGGTGACCCAGGCGCTGGGAAGCACCAACAAGACACGCCAGCTCGCGCGCAGGATTTACTACTCGTTCAGGCAGGGCAAGACCGAGGTCACCCTCGCCGACATCGCAAGGTTCTTCCCCAACCTCGACGTCGCGAAGGACGCGTTTGCTGTGCTCGACTCGGACATGAACGGTGGTGCGACGCGCGACGAAATCGAGATGTCGCTCATGTGCGTCCTCCCCGCGTTTGCGCCCTCTTTGCGCGCATCAGATCTGACAAGAATTCCGCCTCTTTTTTGTAGGGACATCCACCGCGAGCGCCTCTCGCTTGCGTCGAGCATGCGCGACCTCGACGGCGCTGTTCGCCGCCTTGACTCGATCCTCGTCGTCATCGTCTTCTTCATCTGCGTACTCATTCTTACCGCCATGATCGTGCGCCCCTCTCGTGCTTCGCGATTCCCTGCCTCGCCGACCTAACGCTTCTAACGCTTCACTTTCCACCCGCAGACCACCAAGCTGACGGCGCTCGTCACGTCGGCCGGCACGTTCCTGCTTGGCCTCTCGTGGCTCATCGGCTCGACGGCGCAAGAGGTGCTCGGCTCGGCGATCTTCATCTTTGCCAAGCACCCGTTCGACGTCGGGGACCGGGTCGACATCGACGGCAGCTCTTACGTCGTGCAGGAGATGTTCCTCATGAGCACCGTCTTCCGCCGGATCGACGGCAAATACGTGTTCCTGCCCAACAACATTCTCAACACCAAGCTGATCGAGAACGTGCGCCGGTCGGGCCCGACGAGCGAGAGCTTTGCGTTCGACGTCGCGTTCGACACGTCGTTCGAGCAGATCCAGGCCCTACGCGAGAAGATGCTCAAGTTCCTCGGGCAGAACAAGGTGCGTTCGTGCGGTTCTTACTGAGCCCTACGCCCGGCCGCTGACTGATCCCCTGCTTGTCCCCGCAGCGCGACTACGTCGGCACGTTTGACGTCCAAATCGTCGATTTCCCCGGACAGAGCAAGATGACACTCAAGGTGCGTTCGCCCTCCGCTTCTTGCCCAGCGATACCGGCGCTGACATCACCTTCCCTTGCAGGCCGACATCACGTACAAGAGCAACTGGCAGCAGAATGCACTCAAGATGCAGCGACACAACAAGTGGGTGTGCGCGATGAAGCAGGCCCTGCGCGACGTCGGCATCCTTGGCCCTGGCGGCGCGGGCGACCCCAACCCTGCGCCCGCCGACCCGATCAAATACGTGCGCATTCCCCTTCGTTCGCCGTTCGAAGCCTCACTCGTCTCCTGACACGCTCGCATGGGTTTACACGCAGACGCTCGTCCCGTACGAGGCCGAACAGGCCGGCGCCAGTGCCGACGCCGACGCTGCTGAGGACAACTCGCTTAGCCGTCAATCGTCAGACCAGGCGACCGCAATCGACTCGTCCTTCGCGTCCGAACGCATCACGCTCGGCAGCAGTGCAAACCGCGCGCCCGCGCCGGCGTACTCGTTCGTCGACCACGAGAACGTGCTGAGCGACCCGTCGCAGGACGTGCACCACGAGGAGGTGAGCTCTCAGTCGCCTTCCGAACTCTACTCGCTGGTCCCTCGCTGACCTCATGACCGCTCTCCTGCAGGTTGTTGACTCGACCACGCTTCCCTCGACCCGCGCGACCACTCCTGCGCCGGCGCAGGACCTCGGAGGCACCAGCGCCCCTCGCCAGCGCACCAATGTCAACCGCCCCGAGGACATCGAGATGGGCCCGACGCCGCCCGTCAACGCGCGCATGTACTAGACGCGTCCATGTTGCTGCCTTCGATCTCTCTTTCCTTTCATCTCCTGTGTAGATCTTCCGCTTTGACAGCGTGACACCCCTCCGACGACCACCGTAGTTTATCATTCACGCCGCACCTCACGTCACACTTTCTCCCCGAACACTTTCAATGCTCAACGCTCCCTCACGTCTCCCTCCCGGCCTCGCTGCTTGTCCCGTTGTCCCCTTGCCCATTTTCCCCTGCACTCGCCCTCGGTCCGCTTCATCCCCCTCCCCCTTCAAGTCCACATTGTCCCGCTGCATAACTGCTTCTTTCCTTGCTGTTTTTCTCGACCCTTCTCAAATGCCGCTGGATGCCCATCTTCATCTCAACGAGTCCGCAGCAAGCGGCGTCCGGCATCAATCGAACTAGGCAGCTCGACCGAAAGTGTTCATCTATCTTCTACAAGAACTCCATGCCCATGCCCAGCCCCCAGCCCTTTGCGAGCCCCTCGCCCTCGCGCGCGACCAGCGGCAGCGTGAACCCGAGCTCGACGCGGATCGGCGCGAACTCGTACACGACGCCCGCGCCGACGGCGACGCTCGGCCGGGCGAGCTGGGCGAGGGTGTTCTTTGCGCTCGGCGTGGAGGAGGCATTGCTTGAGGGGGAGGAGAGAGGGAGGGAAGCGAGCGAGCCGAGGTTGAAGAAGGTGTGCAGTTTGAGCGGCCAGTCGGGCTTGCCCGGCAGGGGCGAGAAGAGCGACGCGCCGATCGAGTAGGTGACGTTGCCGCCGAGCGAGTCCTCTGCTTGCGCCCGGTATCAGGCGAGGAAGATCAGTAAGCGCGCACCACTTCTTGATGAGCAGGAGGGAGCAGAGGATGGGACGCACGAGCATCCCGCGCGCCGAGCGCATTCAGCCGCCAGCCGCGGACGCTCGTCGGACCGCCGGCGAACAGGCGGTCGCCGAACCAGACGCCCTTCTCGGCGTCGAGAGGGAGGACGACGCCCGTCCTTGCCGTGAAGCTCGCGAACTACGGCAGTACAATGGATCAGCGGCTTGAGCGCAGCGGACCGCGAAAGGACGTACGTGACCCTCGCCAACCGCGCGCGAGAAGCTCGTCTCCGTCGTTGCCTTCACGTGCTTTGCGTCCCCACCCAGCCCGGCGACCTCTTGCGCCGCACGCCAGTAGCACCCTCGTGTGCCGAGGAACGGCCGGTCGCGCGTGTCGCGGACGAAAGCGTGCAGGAGGGCGGACTTGAGCGACGGGCCCGGGCGGGCGGCCTCGCGCACCGAGAGGGAGGCGGAGGGCGTGAGAGAGTGGAGCGTGCGGTTGATAGCTTCGTACGAGACCGAGTGTGATCCCCAGGGACGTGTCGTCTGAGCGTCGGCAGGCAAGACTGGCTCAGTGCATGTCGCCCGGCTGAACGCAGGAGGATGTCGAGGCGCACCTCGTAGCTGAGCCGGCCACCCTTAAGGCCTTCCCAATGCGATGCGAATGCAGTGTTGTCGCGGTCAGTCGAGAAACCGCTGAGGGTCAGGGAGTGCAAAGGGCTGGCGAAGAGCGGCGTTCGGAGGGATACCTGTACGAAGTAGGCACGGACAGGGCATCTTCAGCTGGCTAATCTCAGCCAGACGGAGGGAGATTGTGGGGCAGGAGCGCACCTCCGTAGCAGAGCGCGTCTTTGTGCCGAGCGAGGAGGACACACTGAGCGTCTCGGCGCCGCCAAAGACGTTCTTGACGTTACCGGTCACGTACTGTCCACGCGCGCGCTTCAGTCAGCTCCATGCCGTCACTGACGAGAAGGAGCAAGGTAAACGCACGGCGCTGCCCTCTCCCTGCCCGACCTCCGTGCCCGACTTGAGCATGAGCCTCCCGCTCTCCTTGACGTCTACAACGACGTCGACCGCACCCTTCTCCGCGAGCAAGCTCTGCGGCTGCTCGACGCGCACGTCGATCTGCTTGAAGATGCCCCAAGGCGCGAGCGCGCGCTGTGCGCCCTGCGTCAGATGCAGCACGTCGCCGAGCGTCTCGGGAGTCTTTGCGAGGACGGGCGAGAGGAGGGACGAGAGGAAGGACGCCCGCGTCTGGACGGTGCCGACGACGCGCAGGGCTGAGAGCGTCATGGGCGTGTCGAAGTTGTCCTCAATCTGAGCAGGAGACCAAGTTACAGACAGCTGTCAGTCTGCAGGTCCATTCAGCGAGCAGCGCAAGAGGACGTACGAGGGACGAAAGCATGCGCGACGACCGCTGGTACTCGCCCATCAGGCGTCGCTGGCGCTGCTCGTCCTGCCAGGCCATAAGGTCCTCTGGGAGTCCGGTCGTTATCGAATGCGTCAGTCCGATATCTTCCGCCTCTCGTAATGCAGCAAAACGCACCGGTCGACAAGCCGGTGGGCTCTCCATCGCTAGCGAGCGGGGTGAAGGGCGTGCGGAAGTCCCTCGGAGGCGTCGGAGGCGGTACGGCCTGCTCCGTTCCACCACAGGCCAAGATCAGTACCGTTGCAAGCGCGCGAAGCAGGACAACGACACGCACGTCGAGAGGGTCTGTGGCCGAGGGGAGCATGGTGTGTGGGACCGGGGCGTTTGCTGCAGCTGATGGTCGGAGGGGTCACATCGGCGGGCTTCGCGCTCGCTGCTTGGCTCCTCCCGACGTCGACCTTGTCTGCTTCTTCCTTCTGCCCCTGGGCCCTACTTACTCCTCAAGGCTCCTCTCTTTGTGCAGTCTCTTCTACTGGCTCTCCTCTGCCGCTCGCTTTCTGGTCCTGGCCCTGCCTCGGTCACCTCGGTCAACACCCCTCCAGGCATGCCTCCGGTTATCGACGAGGACTACGTTCGCGCCCTGCGCGAGAAGCTCAAGAACAGCAAGAAGCGCAAGGCGGCCGAGGCTGCTGCGGCTGCTGCTTCGGCCGAGAGCACGCCGGTCGCTGGCGGAACGGGTGCGGACGAGGGGGATGGGAGGGGGAAGACACCGCGCCTGGAGCTGCCTCCGGCGGCGAAGGAGGCAGGCGAGGCTCTCCCTGCCAGCGGCGAGTCGTCGACCCCTTCAACCGGAGTCGATGTCGTTACCGAGAAGCCTGCGGTCGTCGTTGACGCTGCGCCGGCCGAGGAAGACGACGGCCGGGAGGAGGGCGAGATCTCGGACGAGGACGGTCCTCCAGCGCCTTCACCGCCTCCGCCGACCGCCGCGCTGCCGCTTGCGCCTTTGCCACCCGCCTTCCCCTCCCCTCACCCCCAGCACGTCGCTGCCGATCCGTACGGCCCGCACGGATACTCGGCGCATATGATCGCGGCCATGCGGGAGGCGCTCATTGGCGCTGAACGGTTCCCGCCCATGAGCGCCCAACTCGAGGCCGCTATCAAGGAGGGCACGATCGGCCGCAAGGGCCGCGGAAGGGGGAAGGAGAAAGAGGTGAAGAAGAAGGAGGCGGAGGCGAAGGCTGTTGCAGAGGTTCCAGCGGTCAACGCTTACGATCCGGTCGCCATTGGCACGCAGGCGCTCAAGAGTACGTCCCTGCCCACGCCTCTTCCCTCTTGAGTCCGCATTGCATTGAGCACAAGCCCCCTCCCTGCAGTCACTGAGCAAGAGTACCGTGCGACGCGGATCCTTCTCCTTGAGCTCATCTCCTGGGGTGTCGAGCCCGAGCAGTTCGTGCACCCCCTAGGCCTCTCGCGCGACGCCATCCTCCTCTACTTCCGCGACCTACGCATTCGGCTGCCATCTAACTTGCCCAAAGGCACCGGCCGGAACCGCAAGATGGAGAAGGCGCCTTCGACGGAGCCTGTCGTCAAGGAGGAGGAGCTCGAGGAGGGTGAAGAGGAGGAGGGCGAGGTCACGGAGGACGGCGAGATGGCAGAGGACAGCGTCAAGCCCGGCGTCCGACATGTCGAGCCTGCAGCTGCCCCAGAAACTGAACCGACGACACCCGCGCCGCCTGTACCGACTCAAGAGATTTCGAACGCCGGTGCGCTCCCTCTCATTCTGCCTTTCGGCTGTCGGCAGCTCATACAGTCTCCTCTTTGCCTCCCGGCCGAAGTCGCCTCCTCCTCGACACAGCAAGCATCCTACGGTCACATTCCGCACCCTCGTAAGCTTTTCTCAGTCAGACCCGTGGTGTGGGTCGGCTGACGCGCCACTTGATGGCGACAAGACGCCTCCACGCCCGTCGCTCCCCTCCCTGTCGCCGCCTCTTCGCACTTCACCCACTCGCCCGTCTTCCTTCCCCAGCACCACCCGCAAATGTACCACCAGCCGTTCTTCTATCCCGGCATGGAGTTCGGCCCTCCTATGCGCTACACAACGCAGTACTCGCCTTGGCTGCAGCAGCCCCTCGCCTCGTCCGACGTCAACCTCCCTTTACCTCCAACAACGCCGGCGGAGAGCACCTCCTCGACGCCGGCCCTTCCTTCCCAATCACCCTTAGCCTCCCCCGCTCTCCCCGCCACGGAGGCTGCGCCGGCTCCTGCTTCTGCTCCCGCCGCGCAGTTCACCGCGTCGTCCACGCGGCTTGTCCGCAAGCAGCCGGCCAAACGGCCGACCGCGCTCGACCTCGACCAGCCTCCCTCGCTGTCCGGCTCCGTCTCGCCCGCAGTGTCCGACACACAAGCCGTGTACGTCCCCCTCTCTGCCTCCGCAGCGTCTGCCTCGGCCGCAGCACCGGTCGCCGTCAAGCAGCTCGTCGCGGACCATCATCACCCGCGGCGGTTCGTCATCGACATCTCGGACGAAGAGGACGAAGCCGACGACGACGACGTCGACATGGAGGACGGCAATGCCCGACCCTCTTCGTCCACCCTCGCTTCAGCACGCCTGAAGGTTGACGCCCCTCCGAGCAACGGCAGCCGGTCCAAGTCTGCCACGCCCGCGTCCGACTCGCTTGAGGCGAAGGAGTCTGAGATCCAGCGCATGATGGCGCTGATCAGCGCGATGGAGAAGAAACAGCAGCAGCAGCAGCAGCAGCAGAAGGCGCGGTCGCCGTCGCTGCCACGGTCGAAGGTCCCCTCGCCGGTCGTTGCGACAACTTCTCTGCCCGAACCACCCGCTCCTTCGTTCTAGAGATCGCGGTCCTGTACAATTCTGCGCTACCTCTGAGATTCTCTGCATGACCTTCGAGCACCATCAGCAGATTGTCCATGAGTTGGGCGCCGTCATGTGCCGTCACCGCCTGAACTTCAGCGGCCGAGGGCGGATTGAACGCGTCTGTCGAGGTCTGTCGCGCGACGCGTCGATGAACGGCCAGTTCCGGATCCGCGTCCGCTGCCCGTCATCCATCGCGCCCGTAAGGGACCCTGCAGCATCACCATCAAGGTCGGGCACGCCCTGGAAGCGCTCCGCAACCTGCTCACGAGGTACTTGACTGAAGATCACTGCCCCAAGAGTTTATTCCTACCGACAACGTCATTCGGAAACGCTACGACATCGCAATGCAGCGCCGAGGTCGTTTGCTGGTCATTTCCGTTCGGTACGCCTCGTACTTGAAAGGGTCACAACGATGTGTACGAGGAGCGTGGTGACGGTAGACCGCTTCTGGACTAGTCCATGGTGCCTCTGTGACCATTCAGTCCATCCTCGTCTCCTGCTTTGAATGCTACTGAAGTTTTCGGCATGCCGCTGCAGGTCGCGCTCATCGATCGGGTGTGGATCGTCGAGCGAGCCTGCCGACCGGTCCCTTCCCTCATATCTACGACTCCATCCTGGCCATTGCGCCTTTACTTCAAATTTGCTCTTTCCTCACGTGTAGGAGGCTGCTCTTGTACCTCGAGCGCGCAGGACGTCGCCCGACCTACCGCCCGTCTTCGCCTCGCTCGCCCCCGCACATCGTCCACAACTCATCCTTCGCCCCTCGCACACCGCCTCACCTCGCCCCGCCTCAGGCTACCACTCGAAGTTGCCTTCTTGCCCTGATCAGCATGCCCTTTCACAGCCCTCCGCCTTGCCAATTGCGAGCATCAGCGGCGAACAGCGCGAATGTCGCGCGCATCAGCGTGCCCTCCAGCGACCTTTTCTCAGCATTCGCTCATCGTCTCATCTCTAGAACTCTCAACGCATCGAAGCCGTCTGTATCCTGTTCTTCCTTATCCACAGATCGGGTCCTTTCTCAGCATCGGGGGATGAGTGATCAGAAGCGTTAACTCTGCGCTTGGCGCTGCTGCGCGTCCTCCTACTGAAATCCGCCGCTGCCGCTTCCCATATTCTACGTCCATCACCTCGCATCCCACCCATGTCTCGCAGACCTTGCCCGTCATCAGGACTGACAAGATGTCCTCTCCTGCGCTTCCGGTCGAGCTCTGGCTCGAGATCCTCGGCCGGCTCGGGTACAAGGACCTGAAGGTGCGCGGGTCGAGCGACTCAACCGCTCGTTCCGCGCGCTGCTCCTCAACAAGACGTTCGACGGCGTTTTCTTCGGAGAACGCGGTCCGTCGGTCGAAGACAGCCAGCATGGCTTCAGCTCCTTCGGCCAGAAAGTACGGGGCCGACGTCAAGCACTGAGTCCAGATGAAAAGTCGGCGTGCCTGCGCGAGGTCAGCAAGCTAGTCGGTCCGCTGACCTTCGGGCGCTAAGGACGAGCATGCCCCTTCGCTAGCTGGAGGTTGAGCGACGATTCATGGCTCGACGGGGTTGAGCGAGAAGTGACTACGACGACGCGACCGTGCTCCAAGTACCCCTGCGCACTCGAGTCACGAACGCACGCCGCAACACATGCATGTCCTCCTCGCAGCCTCCCCGCCCTCTTGCACTACTAACTTTCCGCCCTCTGGCTATTTTCCCATCTCTTTCGGCCTAAAGACCAGTCAGCATGTGATGAGCCAACATCCAACACCCACAGTCCTTCAAACCCCAAAGGGACAGGGGTCATAGCAAGGCGTCATGAGAGAAAAGGGAGCAACGGTGCTGCGGGATCCTTTTACTCCTGCTTGACCTCCTCCTTCTTCTCGCCGGCCGAGCGGTCCTTTCGTGCGAGCAGCGCCTTGCTGTAGTGTCCCCCCAAGAGCACAGCAGCAGGACGTCAGCACTCTGTACTCCCCGACAGCCGAGAGCAGGGCAGAGGAAGGACGCACCGGTCGTTGTCGAGGTGGATGGACGTGATGACGCAGTTCGAGGGGTGGATGCCGACCTGGACGGTGGCGCCGGACGACTTCTCGATCGTGAGGCGCTCGATGTGGATCACGTACTTGGCGCGGTAGACCTGGACGACCTTGCCCTCGCGGCCCTTGTACTTGCCACGGACGACCTTGACCTCGTCGTTCTTCCTGATGGGAAGGGCGCGGGCCTGGATACCAGCGCAAGCAGCAAGACGCAGCACCACCTCGCGTCAGTCCCTCGCTTCTGCGGATGCTCCCGTGACGACCGCAACCCATTCGTCCACCCTTCTGTCCTGCTAGGGTGAGGAAGAGCACGCACCGAGTACTTCTCGCGGAGCTCCTTAGAAAGGGTGGTCGACATGATCTTGCGACGGACCGACGAAGGGGCGTCGAAGTGCGCCTTGCGCGACTTGCGTCGGGAGGAGTGGACGTCTGCGAGACAGCACGGGCGCAAGCACGGGCGCAGAGGACGCAGGGCGTCAGTTGGCTGGGACTGGGTTGCAGCTGGGATGGGGTCGGCCGGTTGGCGGGCGAGCACGGGCTGAACAGCAGCAGGCGGCAGCAGCAGCGGGCGAGGTGGACGAAGCGAGCGGCGAGGGCGACGGCTGGGCGATGCAAGGATCAAGCGCAAGGCTGCATGCTGGAGGAAGAGATGGGACACCCGTGGGGACTCTGGCCGATGCTGGACGAGCCCTGGCCTTCCCAGCCGAGCAGCCCTTCCTCCTAGCGTTAGGCGAGCCCGGCGGTTCCTGCTTCCTTCACTCCTGAACACCTTTGCCTGCCCGGGCCGCTCGTCTCGCTGCTGCAAAAGGTAGGCAACAGGCTGAATGGCGACCGGGGTGCCTGCTGCTGCTGCTGCTGCTCCTTGCTTGATGCCGTGCTCGACCGACCGAACGGGGAACGAGGTGCTCACCTGCGTTCTGCTTCATCCTGCCGAAACGACGGGGGAACAGAGAGGATCAGCACGACCGCCGTGGAGGGGGGAGAGGGGAGGGCAACAGCGAGCGAGAGCATACGTACTTTGGCGTTGCTTGAAGAAGTCGACGAAGGGAGACAGGCCTCGCTCGACACGACCTGCGCTGCTCAGCGAGCGAGCGCCCGGGCGCAGCGGCGGCGGCGGGGGGGGGGGGGGGGGGAGTACAGCTTGTCCGCGGAGCCGAAGCTGCTGCTGCGCTTGGGTCGTCCAGCTGCGCCCTGACCTCTGCCCACCCCCCGCCGTCCA